>MU388774.1:0-48802 GCA_022578815.1 Xylariaceae sp. FL0016
GCCCCCCCCTCCCCCCCCCCCCCCCCCCCCGCCCCCCCCCCCCCCCCCCCCCCCCCCCCCCCCCCCCCCCCCCCCCCCCCCCCCCCCAAACAAAGAGCGGCAATAGACATTCATTTGTACTGTTTACGAAGACGCAAACATAATTGAATATTACAAGATTTTGCAAATATGGCTCCTGGGCTTATTGGTCGTGAATTTTTGGATCAGTCTGGTCTTCGTTTTATGTAAGCATGAACTTTACCGTCCTGCTATCGTATATACATGATCTTTTCCATGGCCCTTCGGTTCAGAATTGGTATGTCACACGTCGTATGCCTCAAAGGGGGGGGACTTCTGGGCTTTACTTGCCTTCGGGAATCGCCGTAGTCGACGGTGATTATTATACTTTGTTGACTGCTTAGAAACGAATTCGCACATGGATCGAATATTTTTACCAACTAGAGCCTCACGCGCGAACATCTGAAACCCCAGGAATAGGAGTAATCTCTGTTTGGATTTGAAACGTGCGTACAGCTGCCATTGATACATGATCAGTGTAATAAAACAGAATCATAGTACTAAAGCTGAATCATTGACAATCTGCAGCGGATCAGATGCCACCGGTTGCCAGCGTAAAAGGGCCGTGATCACCTCAGTGTGGTTGCATGTGGTTTCTTCGCGTAGGATACACCAGCGATATTAAGGGTGCCCACATTCTCCATCGTCTAAGAAGATGGTCCGCAATGAGGCCATGTACCAGGGCGTAAAAGAACACGTCGTATACTTAGGAGGGTATGAAGCGATGGCTACCCGAGTTGACATGTACTCATCTTGATGTTGTGTCAGCTAGGCGATAAAGATGTCTAAGTAAGTATGATATCATGGAGGCGTTTGCCGTACAGGTGGCATTCGTGACAAGCTTTGAAGTGTTGTTTATAAAGCTTGGATTTTGTATTCCTGGCATATATGGTATCTCAACTACAAATAGGAGGGTCAATTCAGCCGCTCTCCTCAAGAGAGGAACGGGACACTCTGGGTGAGTGAGTATTGATCAAGCATGAACGCCCACGAACCTTGTATTTGTCATTTGCAAGTTCTCGAAAGCTACCGAGAGGTCGTCGAACTGGGCTTGCGACTTCTCCGCTTCGTCGTCACGCCCCGTGTACCGCAGGACACCCATTAGGTCAACCAACCGTCGGGCAATTGTGCGCGGGTTATGGCCTATTTGGGCGTGTTTGACCTCGAGGTACGCCCAGTCGACTGCCTCGTTATAGTTGCCCTGCTCAACGGCGATGAACCGCAGCAGTCCGTATGTGTCCATCATTGTATGAGGCGCCACCTCGACCTTGCTATCGATGAGCATCTGCAAAGTCGATCTTGCTTGCGCGTGTGCCCCCTTGCACACCGCCATCCACGCATTTCCGAAGATTTCGGTGTACGCATCTCTACGAAAGCCGGCCCCTCCTAACACGGTCCCCAACGAGCTGTGGAGCACCCGAAGCCGTGTGTCGACATCGATCCGTGTATGGTAGACCATCTTGCCGGCAAACGTTAGCCGCATCAGCTCTACGCCGTATTCGTCCGACAGCAGCGCACCGTGCATACAAGCCTGCGTAAACGTCGCGAAGTTCGATCCCATGGTTTCACGGTCGACTTGGCGGAGTTTAATGAAAAGAAGGTGAAGTGGATGCCGTGGACCAAGTAATACGCGTGACATCTCGACGGCGTAGTTAAGTAGACTGGTGGTAAGACCCGCGCCTGTGGATAGTAGACCGTACAGCGCGAGGAAGGTGTAAATCACGAAGAGGGGGTTGTGAATGAGCATCAAGTCACGATACTCCTGGAAACAGACGGATATCAGCCGGAAACCGTGGTGGATGGAACCGAGGCGGATCGTCGTGGCGGCGCGAGCCATGTGCGTTGGCCATTGTAGCAAAAGAGGAGGCGCGGCATCTCTATCCTTAATTAAGGGAGAGTCGTGGAACCCCCTAGTATATTCTTGAATGATATGGAGGCACTCCTCGGGAAGCCGCAGGATATCCGGTACGTCGAGTCGCATGGGAATTCGCGGCGCCGGCGAAGGCGTCCGGGTCGGCACCCGCAAGATCGTCCCCGACCCGCGTGTCGCTGAAACCATCAGGGAGCGACTGGAGGCAAGCACGCTGGTAGCCTCATCTCCGCCCTTGTTGAGCTTCCACTCATGAACGAAGGGCTTCATTGATTTTCCTGCGGCGGCCCGCCGGCTTTGCTCGCTGCTCTGGCGATGCTTGACGTTCTTCTGCAAACCCCACTTGTTGAAATGGTATTTATACATTTTCTCCCTTTTGCAGCCACCCGTCATGTCAGTCAGAGCTCTCTCGAATATTTAGGAGCAGATTTCTCCGCAGACATGGTGGCTCGACGCTGTAGTGCGGGTCGAACTTGGTCGGTGATGAACTCACGTGGCGTGGAAGTCATGGTCTACCTCCATGATCTGTTTGACCTCCTTCAGACTCTTCCGTTGGTCAAGGTACAGTGTTCGAATTATGGCGCGGTGCTTTGCCCAGGCCTCGGCCGTGGCCCAGCCTTTTGGCTGACTCGGCGCGGAAGCGGACGAGGAGGCCATAATGATGCGGCACGGAAATCATAGACTACCCTGTGGGCATCGAAACGGGCGGATAAACAGGTGTTCGTGATCGATGTCACTCCTCCAAGCACCTCCGGTGTATTTTCCGTCCTGAGGCTACTGCATCCCAGCAAGGATGAATTCGTAACAGAGGCTAGACCACGTCCCTCTGATGCAGCACCCGGTCTCTGGTACAATCGGTGATGGTGGTTCTATACGACAAGTCGATTAAGCCAGAACCTGCCGCGGAATCCGGGAACACTGCTGGATATAACCCATTCCGTCTCAATGTTCGCCTGGGCATCGAGCGCTTCAGCTGTCGAATGAGATTACGTCATCTAATGCCCATGCCTCCTGTACCCCTGCATATAGGTCCAGCTCTGCTCTTAAAAAGGGACGCTTTTTGATCCTATCCACACGGATTGTCACGGGGCCGAAAGGGGGCGGGCGCGATAATATTATGCTTCACATGATGAGAAATGCGCGTTTACTATCAAAGCTTCTGCGACCGCGATCCTCGTACGCAGCAATAATTTAGAGAACTTGACACGACCCAACCTGGAACTTCAAGGCACTAACTAGCAAGTCGTCCAGGTCCGGGCTTCACACCCGCTTGTCAGCTGGCGGGCGAAAGTCGAATCGTGATGTGCGACCTGGAGCTTGGACTTGGCGCCAATACGCACACGATACAGTAACTTATTAGTCTGTGGGAACACTGTTTCTGCTACGTCTCCATCGTACATTCGTTACGCGCCTGGTGGAATAGAGTCGTATTTCGACACATAAGCGACGCGGGCTCTTTTCATTCAAAACGCCCGCGGCTTAGGAAACGCAAACGAACATGGGAATTGGGTGAATTACTAATGCGTAAATGACTGCCTAAATACTCAATCATGGATATCTAACCTGCCTGTGTAACGCCTGGAACTATGCAATGCGCGCGGCCTGGGTGAGCGCTTCGATCACGATGATCGCTCTGCGCCACTACAACTCATTATGTATAAGAGTCCTCTGTGGTCGCCTCTCTTTTATTGAACCGAGAAGTTCACGGACCCATTCCCAGTTGTGCTCTTCGGCAGGCCTGTCCAAGATCTGTTCAAGGTGATACTCCCAGCAGCCATCCTCTCCAGATTCGGGGCCGGAGCCCGCACAGGTAGCGGCATCTGCTTTTTCGTGGGACGGAAATTCCCCCAGCGTCGCGCCTAGCTCTTCATTCAGGAAGGTGTCCTGTACGATTTGCGCAATCTTAGCTTTGGGTGTATCCCATTCCACCCCCTCGCGTCGCATGAGTTCTAGCAGATTTCCCATGCCGTCGCGGGCTCGAAACTCGTCTCGCACAGTGCCAGTCTTCAGCAGTGCTCCTAGAACTCTGACCAAGCGGCTGACCAGTGCCGGATCTCTGGTTTGACTTGACGTCAGGTACAAGTCGTCTCGAAGACGATTATCTCCGGTGGATTTGCACTGCTTGTCACCAATCGAGGCCCACGACTTCACAATGGCATTCAGCGCCGGGACATTGTTTCGTAACGATGAAGCAAGAATCGTCGAGGCCAGGAAGTCGGGTCGCTCGCTGGCAATTCGGGATTTGTCCTCTCCATCTGCCACGTCGGTCCTTCTAAGCAGGCAGAGCAGAGACTCTACGGTCTCAGGATCCTCCGCGATCATCAACCCGTAATACATGTCGTGGGATAGCTCGTCCAGAACTTCGACTGCCTTATCCAGGACATCAGACTGAACATGTTTGGCGACTTTGGAATGGTCTTTCACGGTCTGCACGGCAGCGGCAAAGTCCTCGTTCTTCTCCTTTGGCTCGCGGACCATACCAACCGGCTCATATTTAGGAGCGCCGGCCGGGACATGGGGACTATCCTGCGGTGATTCGGGGTCTATAACTACGACTCCCTTGTCGATAGGAAGGCCCTCTAATGCTGAGTTCTCATCAGCGGGGTTGTAGAGTTTCGCCTGCTTCTGTCCTGTTTGGATATCGAGTTGAACATGGAGGCCTGGGGGTAGATCTTGGTCATCATGAACAACTTGGAAATCCTCGGTTGGTGAAAAGACTCTGGGGTAACATTCTGCTGGGTTGTCGGTGTGACATATCAGCTCTACCTGGGCCGACGGCGATTCTGAGGTTGGTGGGGTGGACGATGCAGTCGTGAATTTGGAGATGAAAAAGAAGGCGATCAGGACGGGCAAAACTACTTTGTCCAGAGTATGGAAATTAAGAGCAACCATTTTGTTGGATGGACTGCTTCGTGTACGGTATGGTTGCTGAATGCGGGTTTGGTATAGTTGACATGCAGGTATAGGTTGGCGTTGGTTTATATAAGTGGGTGTGGCGACGCCCCGATTTGGACAGCTTGCAAGAGCAGAACTGGACACGAAGCTGCAAATAAACGCAGAAAAATCGGGCACAAGTCCATCGGATTTACAGCGGATGCCTAACCTATGCTCGAGTCATTGATGCATAAGTGTACTCTATTTCTATGAATGCGAATACCCTGTGATGCGATGAAGTTCTAACCGCTGTTTATTGTCGACTTTCAGGCCGCGGTCGAAGAATGCGAAGAATGCCATTATCACTCAAGCATACACACGGGATACCTTAGGTAGTTTAAGTAGTCTAGGTAGATGAGAATACAGTACAAAAAACAGTGTGTATCGCTCATTCAGAACAGTACCACAGCTGACTTGGAGAAGCAGATGATTGGTTGAGATGGCCCCACCATTCTGAGAGCCTTCAATTCCGACATCACACCTCCAACCTAAGCTTTGAGCTCTGAGTAACGAACTTTTGAAGCCAATTGGCACCACATCACAACTCTCGACCACAATGCAGGCCCTCCGGACAAGAGCGGCTTGCGTCGCCCGCCGAGCTCGACCCTCGAACCGATTATCAGCCCGCTCCTACGCCTCCGAGAGCCACGGCCATGCCGCGCCTGAGGTCGAAGAGGGATTAGGCGTACGTCCTCTCTCACTGACCCCCCTTCCAAATACTTGCTCCTACTATCCACCGGTCTTGCTGCCGCCGGTAGCTGGGTAGTCTCAGATATCCACGAGTATGCTTTCGGTCTACGCCTAACTCACTTTGATTCACAGACCGCCTTCTTCGTCTTCGCAGGCGCCCTCCCGCTCTCCATCTTTGCATACCGGATCACGCGTCCCGGCGCTGACGGCGAGCCCTCGTCCATCTCCAGCTGGCTGCGCAGCTTCGACTGCTTCTCCGATTTTGAAGCGCGCAACACGCTACGTACCCAGCTCATCGAGCAGGCCGCCCACGACAAGCACCTGTTCCTCAACGCCGGCAAGAGTATGCACGTCGAGCTCAAGACGCCCGAGTATGTTTCCCCCCGCTCTATCCCGATCAAACTCGGCATGGGTGTAGACGCAGAGAGAAGAGACGCGAGTGCGGAAACAGCAATAAGAGAAGAGACCGTGATGATAGGATTGCTCACGCACGCTAACATTACAATCAACCAGACTCATTGATTCCGGCTGCCCCCGCAATGTTCCCGCAGGCTTCTACCCCAAACTCGATCACCTGACGGAGCACTACCGAAGGCAAGCTGCCGATGAGGAGGACCGCAAAGCGAAGAAGCTGGCCGCCGCGGCGGAGAAGCAGTCATGAGCCCTCTTCAAATGCGCCAGGAGTGTAACAATAGACATATGGCCGAACCATGTGTGGGCATCCGTACATAGATAGAAGAGTACCCAGCAGATCCAGGAAGGGGCGGAGGCAGCGTAAGCCAAGCCGGGTCAGGAAGGATTATAGAAGAGGAGAGCTGGCTTGTGATATCTGTCGCAGAATACGCAATTCCTTTGTCTTCGCACACCATCTCTTGCGTGTTATATTGCTGTGCCCACGTTTGCTTCCAGAGGTCGAGATGTTGTTCTGGATAATGATAAATAGCATTGTTCTCGACGGAAACAACAGTAGCTCGGCCTGCCCTAAATGACACGATCAATTCTGTGCGGATTGCCAGAATTTGGTTGTGCAATCTTCAACGATCACACAGATTTCCACTGACAGCGTGATATCATTGCGATACTACTTTAATTAATTATCATAATCCAGAGTATTTCAACTTGAACTAGACAGAGTAGTTATGATCAGCAGAAATCGATGATACAACACGTTTCGAGGCTTATGTAATTAAGCTTGAATCCTAATCACATTGCAGTACTTGATGGACTTATACGCGTCCAGACTACTTTTTATATCAGCCTAGGTAATAAGCCATATTTGTCTGAAAATCTTCAAGGCGGTGTCGTCAACGGCAGCGCCACCAGACAGCCGAGTACACTCGATTTGCTAGTCGGTTTCTTCAGCAATATTGCGCTTCACTTTCCATTCTGTTAGCTTTTCGAACCTTCAGCGACTGCATAATCTCAAGTATTCCCATAACGACTACATTCTATTCCAAATCTTGCCGTTTGATGACCTGGAGAACTGGTAGCACCGGCTTCTGATACTTGGATTCCTACTGTAGGGGCTTGCGGCACTCCATTGGAAGATCGAGCTTAGGCATATGAGAATCATCCCTCGATCACACGGCTGACGTAGTCAATGGAGGCCAGTGATTTAATTTGCTTCACTTCATCATCTTGCCCGGAAGAGAAAGCATCCCGACACAGCAGAAAGTCGTACGGCCGTGGTTACCGCAGATATGTATAGTGGAGATACAGTTGTGGGCTTGAAAAGAGTACGGTCCGAATGCATCCGCGTAATCAATATTCATCATTCATGTTCCATTGACTGGCCAGATTTAACAAGCAGTATTTGCAAAGATTTTTTTTGTTTAGCGCAAGATATTCTCATTCACTATCATGCAGCCGTGTCGGTTTGTGGCTCTACTGGCCATTTTACCGCACAAGAACCGTTCCCGTTTCGCCAAATCCATGAATGCAATGACCCTCCAAATACCACAAGTTTACTTGAGAGGGATGAAACGAGAAGAGTGAGTGGCACCGATACCAGGGCGACCGTGCTTGACAGGTGTGCTAAAAAGAAAGGTTGGTTAGCACGACTTTGGAACAAGCTGCCGCACCAAAGCGTTGCAGAAGTGTAGTGGATGAACATACTATGAGATGCTGAATTCGCCCAAGTAGTGACCGACCATCTCGGGCTTGATATCGACGGTGTTGAAGACCTTTCCGTTGTAGACACCAACGACGCTGCCGATCATCTCGGGGACGATAATCATGTTTCGCAGGTGAGTCTTGACAACATCAGGCTTCTCGTTAGGCTTGGCCTCTTGCTTGGCTTTTCGCAACTTCTTGATCAAGCCCATGGGCTTGCGCTTCAAGCCACGGTTGATCCGACGGCGGGCACGAGCATGGACGACATCGCGGAGCTGGTCGGAGTTCAAGTCGAGCAGACTACCTGCAGTGTTAGCCTAGTCCACCTGAAAAGCGTATTCGACACCGGCGATTTGGATTCGATTTGAGCGATGAGAATGAGACGATGTCAAAGACGTGTCCTTGCTGCTGGGGAGAACGTACGCTTCAAGATCAATACCGCGGTAGGAGAACTTGCGGAACTGTCTACACGAATTATTAGCAGGTGGTCGAGTTACGAGCTTAATAGGTGCACACCTCTTCTTCTTGAGCTCAGCAGCCTCAACAGCGTTATATTCGGGGTCATCGGCCATGATTGCGGGTTGGTGATGGTCAACGGAGAAGTCGTGTGGTGGATGGAATGCCGCGAATTCTCGTCAAAAGGTGCAGGTTGTCTGGGCTAGACGGAGGAGGGGGCTTTTTGCAATTCACAAAGTTTTGTGTGGGCTACCGGCCCCAAGCGGTATGCACGGACCACCTCGCCTGGGTGAAGGTTCCACCAGACGACTAGTAGTGCTTACATGAATACATATGTGTTTAATTACAGTATCGAGTTTGCATCAAGAGGCGCGTTTTTCTTCCCCATGCACAGCTTCAGCTCACATTGGATATCGTCGCACTCATACGTTTTGATGCACAGACTTCCGAGGGATGAAAAATTAAATGCAAGGTGGCGCACTCAAAGTGCTTCAATTGGCAGTACTTCTGAGTTGTCTGGCGGATTAAATAGTAGCGATTGCGACACAATACCCCTTTTTGTCCTGCCCCGGGGCACTCTATCTCCGCTGTACGGTAGTATACAGGAACAAGCCATGATGCATGGCAAATGAGAACGGATCATGGCCTATGGCGCTGGTCCAAAGACTTTGTGGGAATATCGAGGCCATTAGATAGCGTAGGCCATTCGGATCGCCCAGAGTGCATATAAAAATCAGCTTTTTTGTTAATGACGAAACCTCCTCCTCAACGCCTCCCCGAAATTGGGACGACCATCGTCACAGTCGTCGACCTGATGGTGTCAAACGATGGCAAAGAATCAAAACGCAATTCCCTCAACTCCTTTATGCTCTATGGCATACCAAACAAGACGTCTGCAACACATCTTTTCTTTTGCACACCTTTCCATACGATAGTGATTAGTGTCTTAGATGGCCTTCTCAGTTACATCTGTTCTTGGCTCGAGTTGAGTCATCAAAGTCGTGACTTCGTGAGACAATGAGGCTATTCTCTCTTCCTGCGTCCTCTCGTTCGTCTCCATCGCTAGGACTCTTTCACTTAGCTGGCGGACCTGCTCTTCAAGGTTATGAATGTATGCCCAGATCCCTTGGTCGGTCGCAAAGATATTGTTGCTTGAGCTATCACCGCTGCCCCCGTTTTGATTAGGACCACTGGACGTTCGGGTATGGTTGATAACAGGACCAGGTATTATTTGCTGTTGATTTGAGCTTCCAGAGCCCGGCTGTGAAGGTGGGGCTGTGACTGGGGCGCCAGCTGCTGAAGCTGCATAACGAGCTGCGTCGGCAGCAGAGAATCCGGGGACTAAGCACGTCTCAGTCTGGGTAGGGAGATACGCAGCATGGGGTGGAGGAGGGTGTTGATACGAACCTGGTGGTGTGTTGCGATCAGTCTGATGGCGACCAAAATGTTGCTGCTGGAATTGAGCTGTCAAGCTCGGCGATCGCTGTCGGGTTATGTTTGAAGTTTCGTGAGCTTGGAGACCAGGGCTCAAAGGCTTAGGACTTTCCGTCATGGCGTTTTGAGCGTACATTGCAGGATTGCCACCGCCTATGGGTAGAGATGATATGCTAGCGCCTGGGGATTGAGAGGCATTAGAGTCTATTGATTCGGCTTCGGGCTTGACTTGGAACGAGAAACCAGAGGGTAGTTCTAGCCCGAGATTCTGGTATGAAAATGGAATGTCTGTGAAAGTTGAGAGCGCATTACCTTGAACATGCTGAGCCTTGATACTAGGCAAGCCGCTCAGACGACGCTTGTCTTCCTCCGTCATTTCGGTCTCGTTCAACGCACCGCCATCGTAGACAACCCCGGACATGACTGAGTCATCACCCTCCAACCGACTGGCCCCTTCTCCGTCCTCTTCACCAAGGAAACTTCCAAGACTGCTGCGACGGCCAACACACCCGCCAGGTCCCTTGCTGTGCCGCGCCAATGCATCACCACGAGCGAATTTGCGATCACATTTGGGACATACGTGTGGCTTCTCGCCAGTGTGAAGCTTAGAATGTCGCTTTAAGTCGTGTAAGCGACGGAAGCGCATCTGGCAGGTTTGACAGACGTAGGGTTTCTCTTGACTGTGAGTCAACAGATGACTTTTCAGGTTGTGGTGCCTCGTGAACTCAGTCTCGCAATAAGGGCACTTGTGTTTCTTGGAATTTGGTGACCTCGGAGGATTCTGAGGATTTGGCGTCATGGGCATGCTCATGCCTCTAGCTGGAGTACTATTCATATTCGCATTAGGAGGAAGGATCCCAGGGTAAGACAACGACGTGACACCCTTTTCCTCCATCTGAGCAGACTGCGGGATGCTGAAACTAGCCTGGCTGTTACGCGCATCAAGATCCATCGGGCCAGGGCTCCCAGCGACAGGAGCACCGGTACCATCAGCCAGGCTTGCCATGCTGGTGGCGCTCTGAGGACTGACATCTGGCTTCGGATCACTTTCGCTTATACCTGGCATCGCCATCGACATAGACGAGGGGTCTGGCTGCGCATGATCAGGTTGTGGTTGTTCGGGATGCGTGTGTTCAGATTGTAAGTGTTCGGTTTGTGCATGCTCGGGCTGTACATGATCGGGCTGCGCCTCTCCAACCTGCTGGGCATCTTGGGGCGCATCTTGGGGCCGGCTCATAGCCAAAGCGCTTGCCGACATAAGGGCCGATTGTGCCTTGAAGGCGGGATTTTCGCTCGCGCCCGAGACCTGGAGTTTGTATTGATCTTCTTCTCGACGGCGTTGTTCACTCAGAGCGGCTGCGCCAGTGAGCGGCGCTGGGGAGTGCCTCACAGGCAATCCTGCTATTCTGGCCGTCTTTGAGGGCGAAGACTCAGGGTTAAAGGGGGGCGGCAGTACGGATGAGGGCGATGTAGGCGTCGCCTCTCGCTGCCTCTTAAGCGATTGACTCGCAGCACGGTGAGCTTCGGCGGCCAAGGCCTCGACAGAGATAGGTTCCTGTGGTGCGGTGGACGGGAAGGGCGGCGGGGCTTCTGTCGCGACAGGACCCTTTTCGGAGGCCATGAGTGTGGTTACGATGAGGAAGAGCGCCGTTGAGGTCTCTACTAGTGATTACGCAGAAGGAGCAAATAGACGACGCGACCAGTGGTTTCGCGCATCAAAGACGCATCGTCGACTTCAATGGTTGATAAGGCTGGATAGGGTGTGGCTGAAGACCGTGGCTGTTGGTGATGGTGTTGTTGATGATCGCGGTAGAGCGCGTAGGAGTCTTTCCCCTGCAGTGCTGAGTTTCTTGGCTGTATAGGAGCTCTCTGTTTCACCATGCAGCTGATCAGCTTGCGACCTTACTTTTCAAGAGTAGAAAGTATTCAATTTGATGCGGGTTTGTAGCGATGATGGGAGAGTATCGGCGATGGATGGTGGATGCACGCACTGATGACTGAGCCGCAAGGACAAAAGATGGGTTGTGGATGAGCAGGAGGAAAAAAGGTCGCTCTCGGGGGAGGAAACGTCAGGTGTGGTGGTGCAGGTGGGTTCCTTCGCCTCAGTTCCAATTGGCACTGGCACTAGCGAAAATAGAGGCGGAGGCAACTTGGCCTGCCTTCAGTTTGCCCTGTAGCTTGTACATACCTTCAGGTACGTACCTGTCTTTCTTGACCTGGGTTGTAGGGGGACAAGGGTCTGGGTTTATTTGCGATGTGGCCTGTGCTTGAGCATGTGTACATACATACTCTCTCGAGGCACTGGTAAGCAGCCCTTTTTTTTTTCCCTGCTGCGGCTTTTGGGGCTGATGTTCGTCCGGCGGACCGTGGCCAGGCTGATCAGTGGCTGATCGCTGGCATCAGTGGCCAATGGCCGTGGTCATTCTGCTGTTTCCTGTCCTTGTTCTTGTACTGCCAGCTGCAAATTTTTTTTTTCCCACTGTCTACCTGAATGGCTACGACTCTTGCCAGAGATGCAGGTCTCAATTGCAGTCATAAGTACAAATGCCTAATTGAACTAGAGTGTGACACTCAGAGAGGTGTCTGGGTGGGCATCTGTACATCTGCCTGTGCTTTGAAAACTTGAATCGTGGAATGCTGCCCGTGCAGGTGTCTGAGGTACATCTCTCCAGGTACCATTTCCCCCGATACCCCTAACCTACATGAAAGGCCTTCATGATACCTTAAGTACTTTACTTCCTACTTGAGAGCATCCACCGCCGTGGCTCAAACAAGATGGGACTGCTATGACGTTAAGAGAAGTGTACTTATCTAGGAAGAGTTGGCAACTCAAGCGTGTCCAGTCCCCGGGTGGAGAGGCAAAGCGGTGCACTTTGCCTCGACATTGTTACAGGCTCGCTAAGCTAGCCACAAACAAAGAATCGGTAAAGTTGGTTGGTTGTATCACAGAGTTGGAATGCTACCTGACTGTACTAGCATCATAATAGGTAAACATGCGCGTCTTTTCCTTATTGGCGGTGCGTCCTCAATTTGTGTCTTTGGATTACACCTGTTAAGATACTTCAAGTAGAGGCCATGATGCTCACGGGCGCCTGATAGACTTACGCCTCCGACAGGTCTGCACGAACAGGCCGAAACAAGGCAAATGACTACCAGCAGTTACCTACACAGCTCGTTATGGATAGCAGAGTGACGCCCTGTTGTCAGCTAAATCAACATTTGGTCGTCCAGCTGCTGCGTACACATCAAATCTATTGTGTAATTAGTAGAAAGAAGGCAGCAAGGTGGGCAGGGAAGTCCAATCATTTGACAGGCAAAATGACGGTTGTCTCCGGTCTTGACGATTGATAGGTAAGGTAACAGGGTGACGGTATTGGCTGTGGTAGGCCAGCGGCTTGCTCCAGTCCTGTCCGATGTGAGAAGATCAAGATCAGCTCAGAACGGCGCCCTATTCTGCAGGCAAAGTGGCAGAGGAAGAGTGGCGGAAAGAGAACGTGAGGGGACTTCGTCGAGACTCGGTGGCTGACTGGCACAGCCGAACATGGCCAATGAAGAGCTTCACCAGTTCTGAGTGGTCGCCGATTCGATGTTCGTCTTACAGAGAAAGGCGTGCACCTCGTCATCGCTGCCCCCCTCCTCGTGCCTCTCTGAGCGTCAGTCATTACTACGATGAGAGGAGCCACTCTCTAGCAGGTCGAACGACATCATCACCTGAGAAAGTGATGGCCTGCCAATTCCTGCGAACACGGTGTCGTGCTTTATTAGCCACCCGTGACGAGCAGGGTAGCTCAGTAGGTGCGAAAAAGGAATTTTCCTCCTAACACTTTCCAACCTTCAGCGTAGTTTAGATATGTACCTCAGGTAAGTTAGTACCGGAAAACAAATACTTGTTACCTCGGCATACCTCCCAATCAGAAAATACCTATTCAAGAATACATCACCTACTTGGTATGCGGGCAATGTCACTGCTAGGGATACTACTATGTAAGCCAGATCCCAGTTGCTCACCTGAGCCCGCCTGAAATCACTTCCAGTAGGGGTTTAGAAAGGTTACTTGCTGGCGCGCAAGGCAGGTAACTTGTAAGCCACTCGGCTGGAAAAATGCCAATGATATTATGCGTCTGTCCCAAATGAATTATCAGGTGTTCTCTACGGCCACGGCGAGCGCGTATTGGCGCGAGTCCATTTCGGTGGCTGATAGTACCTGGTCTTATTGGCATCGGTAAAACCGAGGATGTTGGTGACCAGGCTTTGCCAAGCAGATTCCAATTCTTCAATCAAGCTTCGCTGCAGTGGTGGACGGCGCTCGAGACGTTCCCTGCCTACTGTCTGTCTCTAATTGCCGTAACGTTGACGATACGGCATCAGCTATTTGGTCGTCCTCAGATAGAGGGCGATACTTGGGTAGACGTGAGGTACATAGTCCAGATCTGTATGTATCCAAATGACTGGCCCGTCGGGGTTTGAACTAGGATGCGATACAGTAGGGCAGCAACCCATGCCTTCAAAGACCCAGAAGCCGCACCGTTAGTTGCCCAAAACAGAGAGGTGATTCTGACTGCTATCCGGATCGGGACTTTGCACGGCCATCGAGACTTTGCACGGTTATCGAAGTCGCAGACAGCCAACCACCGACTTTCGATCATGCCATGGTAAACCCACACATGCCTTTTGGGGAGCAGCACGCCGGTCTGGCTAACGGTATCCGGCAATGCCATGCCGTCACTCCTGGATCCTCACGCGCTGCCGTCCAGCTAACACGAGGTTCAACATGCATCTTGTCCCCTAAGGTAGGTAGCGTTGACCCCATCTTTCTGTTCACGTCAGAGCTGTGCCACAACCCCCCAGCTCTGCCCCAGAAGCAGTCTTAACAATGCTTATTAGCCACTGCGTTAGTCAGCTAGGTACGCTACCTGCTCAGAGGGCAGCGCAGACATACCTATGCTGATGAGATCGCGGAGGCCCTGTACTCCGAAGCCTATCGTCGTTCTGTAGCGAGCCTGGCCTATTGCATCCATACTTGGGCTCTGTCACGCAGCGTAGTTCAAGCCGTGTGCTCATGCTATTCTGTGCTTTTGAAAATCCACCACGGCTCATCGCCAAATACGGTCTTATGGTGATCAACGGTATGGGCGTGCATGGGGTGCAATCCCTTTTTTAAAAAAATAAAAATAAATAAATAAAATAAAATAAAATAATAATGAACAATAATAAACCAGTCCTCATCGCTACTACATCATAATGACTTGGAGGCTGTACTTCAAAGCCGAGAACAAAGCCAAATCATGCTCACGAGATGGATACAAACAGCAGACTCCTCCCTGGATAGCATCAAACGCCGAGCATTCGAAAAGCTCCATAAATCAGAGGCAGATATTTCCTATTGCAAACTGCTGGCTAGGTAACGGTGGTTTTTTTGTCCTCTGGCCTCCTCGCACTGCGGGCATTGAGTTCCTATCAGTCTCACTCGTTGCACCCACGTATATCCAAAGACACGCCGAACATGCCGAGAAGCGCTCACATGCGAGCATCAGCGGCAAGATCAACATTTTCGTATCGACGAACGCAGCGAGCATTTGTGGAAGCGATAGTATCAATGACAGAGTGATGCGCGCAAGCGGCATTGGCAAGGTCAATGTCGGCATGCCTTGCGTTGGCCGCTGGCGGAGTCTCGTCAACGGGTCGCCCTGGCACAAATGGGATGTGTCCTTTGAGTATTACACATCTACCCTGAACTCCTCAAACTTAATTGTGGAATCTTCCCCAATGGCGAAAATGCCAACCATGGGACCAATGAAATCGAAACCGGTCAAAGCCAAGGTATCAACCGAACCTAGAGACTGCCACGGGCCTTCTGCTGACTGGGCAATGGAAAATTCGTACTGGATCTCAGTGTAGTTGATCTGAAACCATACCTTCTCCGAAGAGCCGTGTAGATCCTCGCTTTTGTTGATCGAGAAGCTCTTGGCCGTGTTCAGCCCATGAATGACTATCTTCTGCGACGAGAAATCCCAAAAGAGCTCTACATATCGATGCTCGTCTTTGAAGAGAGCTAGACCTGCTTTGACATCCTTACCCTTGGCGCACTCAAGAGATAGGGACACGATCGAGCTACCCTCAAGAAGTCGCTGTCTCTTTCCAATGAAGCTGAGGGTATCTGATGGGCTCGAGAGATCAGGTTTGGTCGCTTGAATGCTGACACCGTTACCGGTAATATGGAATAAGCTGAAGTTCGGGTCTCTGACATAGATCCAGTCCAATCCCTCGTCCGTCTGGATAACCTGGCCTGTGGGACGCTCTGAAAGCCCATCGACTTTCGTCGAGATTGGTTTCATCTGTGGCCAGTCATCCAACTTCCACTCAATGGACGAAAGGAAAGTCTCTCTGCCCATCGTATATCTCCCGGCCCTCTTCCTTACACCGAGCATGACTATCCACCAAGCGCCTTCAGGACCTTGTACAATGTCTGAGTGTCCAGTATGCTGAATGTAGTTCTCGGTGCCATAGGCAGTCCACACTGGATTCCTGGTACACGCCTCATAAGGCCCCCATATGTTCTTCGACCGCGCCATACTGATCATGTGAAATTCGAATGTTCCTCCCTCGGCACAAAGAAGGTAGTACCACCCATCCTTCTTGATGATATGAGGTCCTTCGGTATACCTCTGATCCCAACCTTCCCAGATCAATTTGGGTCCATCTAATATCTTTCCGGTATTCACATCGATTTCCAGGTTGTATATCTTGAATTCTGGTGTTTTGCTTCCCTGGATGTATGCCTTCCCGTTCTCGAAGTAAAATGAGGGGTCTATTCCATCGAAGTCATAGTACATCGGATCTGACCAGTTCCCTGCCCATATATCATCAGTCCATATGATGAAGTTCTCGGCATGTTCGCCATCTTTCAAGTTGGCGCCATGGTGCACAATATTTGTGTTCACGATATAAGTACGTCCCCCGTGATGCCGGATGGTAGGAGCATAGAGACCCCCGGTCGCAAGCATCACACTGCCATCCTCCCAGTTGTTGAGATATGTCGTGGCTTTTCGGAGGGAAATCTGGCTTGGTCGATCGATAGCATTGCCTACATTACTGTCAGAGTGAGGCCTTATCAAAACACAGAGAAACAGACCGATATGTCTCCAGGATACCAAGTCTCTCGAGGCATATATTGGGAGGCCAGGGAAAATATGAAAGCTTGAGTTTACGAGGAAGAATGTATTACCAACCAAGCAAATCGAAGGATCTGGCGAGAAGCCTGGTATGATGGGGTTTTGCGGAGGATCATGTGCCATTTCGAAGGATAGGCATTCGGCAGCGCAAGATGATCTACAAACGGGGGCTTTAAATCACCAGATACTATCACAAGCACCCCTGCAGAAGTAGCTGAGTCCTTCTATTTACTCACAGCAGTTGGTAGGCCACGAAATATCGAGCATGTCGTTCGCCTTCTGGTAACCAGGTCTGACTTACTCGGATCGCTATCGAGCCCTTCCCCAACGATCCACATCGATCAAACCTGGGCATAGCATTCATTGGCGCGCTACTATCCCAAGAATCTTAAATGCGCCGAGCACCGGCATTGGCCGGTTCACGAACGTCTATTTAGCCTGAATCCGGCTATATACGCTGACATGAGGCTCTGATAAGGAAAGCCAGACAGCGAGCAACAGCCAACGACGCCAGACAGCACGAATATGTCATGCGCCTAGTTGTCTCAAGCAGATTAGTCCAAGATATCGCGCCACGAAGATCTTCCGTCCACTGTCTGTCCCATGGTTTCCCCAACTTGCGGGGATGCGGGGAGCGTCTGGAGGTCCAATTACCAGGATGTTCGAGTCTGTCCCAAACGAGCCGCGCAAAACCATCCATCGCCATTGGCACAGAGCATTCAAGTGAGGGGATCCTGGACCCGAAGGAACGGTTCCTGGAACTGGCCGTGTCGTTATAGTTCGTGATCAATGGGGCTTATATCATAATGGAACCCCGATCATGTAAGATTCAGCATCGTGATGCTCTTTTTTTGCTGTCCTCTTGTTTGAGATCAATTTTCTACCTGGACTTACTAAGATCATGGCTTGGGGTCTCGACACGCCAGTGGGCGAAAGGCCTCCTAAAGGCCATTTCCACCTTGCTGGGCGTACGTTCCTTCGCAAAAAGTGGTGGAAGGAACCTCAGATGAGAAAATTGTACTTCTACATCTTAGCGTTGATTCTGACTAACACCGCAAATGGCTACGACAATTCCGTGGGTCATATTCTGTACCAATTCTATGGGATATCTGACATTAACATACAAGAAGATGATGAACGGACTCCAGAGCCTCGGGTACTGGCAAGACTACTTTGACCATCCTAAGGGGAGTCTCCTAGGCCTCTTCAACTGCGTCATGAGTGTTGGGGCCCTGTGCGGCCTTGTGCTGCTCCCCTTTGCCCTCGACAAATTTGGGAGGAAGCCGGCTCTCGTATTTGGGTCGATGTTCATGCTAGTTGGTATTGCTCTACAGACGGCATCTGTGAACTTTGGCAGTGAGTTGACAACGTTTTGTATAAATTTGCAGGACATCATTGCGTTTCTTGACTCGCTCGCATAATATTGACCTCCACAAGGAAAGGAGTCACAAACAAGGGGATCTTGCTAATATTAGATGCGCCAGTGTTTGTCGGAGCGAGGCTCCTGCTAGGATTCGGCGATATAATCGTGATCGTCACTGCGCCTCTCTTGATTGCTGAAATTGCGCCATCACAAGATCGCGCGATTCTTGTGACGGTATGCTTGCTTCAATGCGCTCCCATCATGGTTCTTGATTCTATGAGCGTTTTACGGAATAAATACTCCCTATTTAACTGTACAATGCTAATATTGACATAGTTGAACGGTGCAACATATCATTCGGGGGCTTTCATTGCAGCCTGGGTCACCTACGGCACACTTGAGATACCTAGCGATTGGAGCTGGCGGGCACCGTCATTGATCCAGTTAGTATTTCGTATTTATTCTTACTCATTAGTATCTGGGCTGTGTCTCTCGTTAGACCTGGAGTGCTTGCCTCCACTGAGACCTTGGAAGAATGCATTCGACCATTGAAAGTTACCAGAAACAGTTGCTAACTCCCACTTCTATAAAGAGCAGTATTTACGATCTTCATGCTTTGTATCGTGTATTGGATACCCGAGTCACCGCGATATCACATCGCACATGATCAGCCGGAAAAGGCTCTAAAGATGCTTTCGCACTACCACGCGGGAGGCGACGAGCACGATGAGGTGGTTCAGTTGGAGATGGCTGAGATTACCAGTGCATTGGCGCTTGAGAGGGTTCACAAGAACTCTTTCTCGTTCTTGGATTTCACGAAGACCAGGGGCAATAGGAAGAGGCTGATTATCATACTCAGCGTTGGTGTGTTCAGTCAATGGTCTGGTAATGGCCTAGGTGAGCATTCACTACCCCCTGGTATCATGCACATCATTCGAAAGCTCTGTTGTCTATACGCTAAAGCACCGAACACTGTCTACAAAACAAATCCCTTGAACTCCCCCCGCCACTGGTTCGCGAATACATAAAGGTGAAGAAGCTAACCAGTAAATGGGGAACAGTCAGCTATTACCTCAATCTCGTACTCAACAGCATCGGCATCACGGACTCCAGGCGTCAGCTGGTGATCAACGGCGGGATGACGACGTACGGTCTCGGTCTGAACTTATTCTTCTCGTTCTTCGTGGACCGTTGGGGTAGACGACCGATCTACCTGCTGGGAACGATTGGCATGCTGGTAGCGTTTACCATCTGGACTATCTTGTCTGCCCGATATGAGATCAGCCCTGGCGCTTCACTTGGAAATGGCGTGCTCGCGATGATATTCATTTACAACTTGGCCTATAACTCGAAATCCGGTCTTTTGGCTAGCTACACCACAGAGATCTTGCCCTACCATATGCGGGCGAAAGGCGTATGACTCGACGCCCCCTCGTCTTATGCAATTTTCGCTTACTTGTGTCAGTTCACTCTCATGGAATATGGCCTCTACATCAGCCTGTTTTTCAATCAGGTACATGTTCCCAAGACATAACGGCTGTCTACAAACTAATGATGTTTAGTATGTAAACCCGATCGCGATGGAAAACATTCATTGGCGATACTACATGTATGTTAACCACCCTTCCCTACATGAAATGTCCCCCTGTAAGAGGGTATTGACCGAAAGCTTTAGCTTCTACTGTTGCTTCCTGGTTCTGGAAATTGTTGTCATCTACTTCTTCTATCCTGAGACCCGATATCTACCCCTAGAAGAAGTGGCCAAAGTTTTCGACGGCGACGACGTAGCACAGATGGCGAACGTTGAACTGGAGAAGCACGGCGAGAAAGGCTTCGCTAGTGGTGCGGAAGTACGGGTTGAGCAAGTTGCTTGAATGAGGAAACGCAAGCGAAATGCCTATTCAGTGACAGGGCGCAGACGATCTACGTATGATAAAGTAACGAAACATGGAATAAGAAAGCCCAGGGTCTACAGATATCGAATCTATATACATTCCTTCACCGGTAATTACATATCTAGCCTGGGATAATATTATGAAGACTTCGTAGTGAATCAGCGGGATACTTGACCCAGACCTTAGGTGACCACGGGGCGCATAATATGACCACGAAGCTCCTGCCCAGCCTGGGGAAGATGGCACGTGTCTCACAAGTATGTCGCTGGGCACAAGCAGACTCTGAGACAGCAAATCAACTTAAGCACGTGGATGATCTCACGTTGTCTGGGTAGGTAGATACCCGAAGTAGGCTGCGCAGACACGTGGCACATCCTGGGAAGACAATGCTTCTTTGAAGGTCACCATTCGGGGGTTTGCAGCTGTTTTATGCATAGTCCGTCCGAAAAACCAAGACGGTATTGCTGGTTCGTTACATGACTATAGCATTGAGTTCTCAACAGCAACTTTGAATTGTCACCAAACAGTCATGCAGGCACAGGAAGTCCATTCCACGGCCAACGGTAAAGGCCGTTGCTTCGATGGTTTTATTCTTTCCGGATAGAGTGGTGCCTCAAGTCCCAATAGCTTGGGGAGGAGGATCGATCATTGTTGTTTGAAGTTCCCAAGCAAAAGAACTCTAGAAGATCAAAGTGGGCGAAGTATCGACCTTGTTTTGGTTGAGGTGACTTGCGAAGGGGCGTCGATGAGGACCACTATCCTCTCATTGTGAAAGACCCCTCGCTTCAAGCCTGACTACCTCACGGGTTAGAAATGGTAAGGCGTAACACGTTGCGCGATCGCGGGCGACGACACCGGTGTAGCATGCATGCAGTACGAAGTAGTGGCGGAGATGCCGAAACAAAGTCCAATGCGAAGACCTATCCTGAGGCTTCACACACATATACCTGGGAGACTATGCAGGAGATAGAATCACATGAGAGTTGACGGTCAATTACCTACATATGCTTCTCCATTCTGACCTTCAGATGTCGTCAGGTGCCGTGGCTAGATATGCCGTTGCAGGCAAGGGAGAACCTATATTTTTTTTTTGGCGCCCTCATCGAGGCTGATCCGCTCGTCGATCCGTAGATCGTTGTCATGACGGGTGGTGCAAGAGAAAACAAGATAAGAATCATGGGACAGGGCTCGATGACCGCCTACTGAATCTCGTAGGGACGGGCGGACACATGGCATAATCGGGCTTATTGCTGCGGGTTCAATTTAATATTAAAAACATCCTGTTGCTTGGTCGGCGGGAAGCAAGCAGCAATGTGTGGTACGAAGTATGGATGCGTATGATCCCACCTTGCTACGGAGCTTTATTAGGCTATACCGGCTGCCCAGTTTACTGACCGCAGGCGAAATGCATTACCGTTGTCCACCCATGCCTGGGGTTGCTGGGGCGCAGAATGGAACGGAGGAGCAGGGTTGAAGTTCTGGCTGGGCGGAACGATTGGTCAATATTATTTTGATAACTATAGAAGCACTGGGAATAGTAGGTCAGCACTTGGGCAAGACGCTCACGACACCATTGGCCGAGACGTGCACGAGCGCGATCGTGATCAAAGGTTCATTTCCAAACGTCCTGCAGAGCCTGTCTGATGGGTCAGTGGGTATCCTATGTCGTGACAAGGCTTCTGTGGAACTGTCTCAAGATAGCATCATTATCCACGTTCTCTGTTGAATAACCACGTGCGTAGAACCGAAGTACCTATTGTGCAGATGAACATGAGACTGGCTTTTCCCTTTTCTTCTTCTTGCTTTTTATCTTTTTTTTTTTTTTTTTTTTTTTTTTTTTAAAAAAAAAAAAAATTATCGAGTTAATAGATGGGTATCTGGCCTATCTCAGAAAGCATATAGGTTCCTGGTATAGTAAGCTGATACATAAATACAAGCCGGGTAGGAAAAAGTCTGGTGTTTCCCTCCGCAGGATTGCTCCACTATGATTTGAAAGGAATATATAAACAAATAGTGGGTTGAGATTTCCAACAATTGCAAGACACTTTGGCCGAGTGGTTAAGGCGTTGGCCTGCTAAGAGCAATCTAGCAAAGTTAGCCAATGGGTTCGCCCGCGTGAGTTCGAATCTCATAGGTGTCGGAAACCTTTTGCGATCAATCGCTATTGATACACAATCTTTTTCTCTCTTTTAAAGAAGCGAATTACCAATTTTTTCCCCAGGTAGTAGGAAGACTTTGTGATCTGTTTTGCATACAAACACATCACTTCATTCGCTATTTACATGAACTCAACTGGTCAAGTATGGTAAGTGGTCTTCGCACAATACTCACCGCCCGGGCTTACCGCCCCTGTCCTTCAACTACCATAAAAAAAGATAGCGGAAGCAGCGCGAATGGACGATTTCAGTATTCAAGTCCCAAGGCGTCGATAACCGCACGTGGCCCTGAGCCTGCTGAGACACTATCAACGGCAGGCGTGCGTGCCAAATTTTCAAAGAGGTATCACGACCTACAGCTGATTCTTGATTGATTCACCACATTAAGATGGACCCGACGCGTCTTCGAGTCTCCTGTGCGAGGGGTACATGAGGGCAACAGGAGGGAGTGAGTGTGGCTTACAGTAATGGATGAGATTTGATGGAGACGCAATATTTAGCAGCGCACCCCAAACCCACTGAATAGACTGCGTAATAGTAAGGAAGGATTCGTGTACTCAATGGGTACTGATCAGCCACCGCCCGTGCTAGTTTGTTGATGTTAGTTGCATCGAAGCAGGCAGCTTTGTTCACTAGCTGCTACTCTCGCTCCCACAGTACAGGTTGAAACTCAACGGAAGACAGCGATAAGGTCATGAGGATCTCTAGCTAGATGAAGCAACAAAGTTCTTTAACCGTAGCCAGACAGAAAACCAGATGGCGAAGCGATTAATACGCAGCCATCTGGACAAGCAACAGAGACGATGGAAGAACGGGCAGAGAGGTTTCTTGCTTTTGACTCCCGAAATTACAGCAATTAAACAGGGACATAGACGCGCAGACGCAATCCACTGGTGGCATGCGCAGGTATCGCGGAATTGGCGGCCGGAGATCACACCTAATGCCAAGCCCCTTTTCTCCGAATCGCTATAACCCTTAAGGTGCCGTGCCGTGCACCATCCAACACGTCTTGCTTGTATCCTTCATTGATATGTTTTGTTTTGTTTTCCCTGTGACGGCATCGATTTGCTGCGCCTTGCTTCGACATTACCATATTACTTACCTGGGTATCATGAATATACTCACAGGGGAACCGATCAGATATATGATAGTATTGCAGGCTACCCAGGAAAGAAATCTGTATTGCAATATTCGCAATAGGTGTGAGTCGATGGAGTCGCGAACTTCAATACATATGTGGTGGAGGAAGGGATAGATAGCATCGCCAATTAGACTAAATTGTAGAAGAGCATTGCTGGCATGTGAGGTACCTGTCGGGCGTGTGTGCACATTCTTGAGACTGTCAAGTTTCTCTACCATGTCTGAGATTATCCCGGGTACGTAGTTGAAGATGACCGGCTGAGTGGAAGGGATGCCTGGAATGATAGATATGTGTCTTGCGATGACTTATACCTGTTGGTTGCATACATAATGGACGGCAATTGACCGTGCAAGGATAAGACTACACAATCTGGTTTTCGGATAGTGCCACGAGATTGGTCTTTTATTGGCAGGCTGTATGTATTCTCGGTCCGTGAGATTCCCAGAGGACTGGACCAAATCTCTGAGGTCTCCAATCTGCAGTTGGTGCCATGTCCAGAGTCGTAGTGCGTGGACCGTCCACTTTGTCGTGCCATTGACAACGAGCTTGGGTCCTGCTAATTGTTAGTAATTTCCAGCCATACCAAATAGTCTCAGCAGCCGTTGCGATTCTACTGCGCAACGTTGACCGCTGCCCCGCTGCCAACCAGCCGGAGAGTCCAGCCAGCTCCTGGGCCACTCGCTGCTGCAGCTGCAGCACGGTGCCTTAGGTGCCTCGAGTGAACCGTACAGTAGTACTGTACCTTGCAGATATGCAGGGAGAGCCCACCCGACGCAATAACGCCTTCCCCCTTTAGAACACCCTTTGGCACCAGCACGGTCTTTCATTGGCTGGGCGACGACGTTCGCCAGGAACCGCGAGGATGGAGTCAGACTGGATCAGGAATAGAGCCAGGAACAGGAACCGTGATAGGGACAGGCCAGGAGCGGCTCAGGGCTGCTCAGGACTGGCCAGGTAGCTCCCTGCAATTTCCCCGATCAAGACGAGCGCCGTTCACTGCCTCCAAGCCTGTCCAGGCTTGTCCAAGTGGCCAAGCCGCCCCCTTCTCCTTCCCCCTTCCAAGCCTTCCGTGCCTTCCAGACGCCCCCCCAGCCTGTCCCGGGCCTGTCCCGCAAGCCCGCAGTGTCTGTTGCGCACTGCCCAAATAGCAATCACCACCAACGTTCCCTTCGCCTTCTTCTTCTTCTCCTGTGTCCCCCCTCACGTTCGTTACTGACTTCTCCCTTTCCTACTATCACTGTCGTGTCTTCCCCCCAACTAGAGTGTTGACTCTGTTCGCTCTCTACCACATTCTTTTGGAATCACGCCATTCACTCGACCTCATTACGAGCAACGACCACGCACAGGAAGAAAAAAATATCACAATAAGCCAACTGTGTCACAGATCAAACAAATAATTTGAAGCATCGCAATACAGCTTCGCCCATCCGACCGGTAAGCAAAGTCTTGATTCATACCTGGAATGGATAGCAAATCGCAAATTCATGCCTCGATCCATCCATAACACTGCCCAGGCCATGTTCTATGTCATTGTCAAAGCGACTTCCCCCTTTCATGCCACGCCTGTGTGCACATACAAGACAATGAATTCATTGTCCGCCCTAGGATTGCCGTACTGAGCTAACATCGGACCCTCATAGGACCACGACATAAAGGCTATCACCGCCAATCATAATAATCCACTCAACTAATACCTAGTCAAGAGGACGCTGTCGCTACAAGTCGATAATGAAGGCTACCATTCTGAACCTCGCCCTCGCGGCCACCCTTACCACTGGCGCTGTCGCTCAGCCACACCACCATGGTCACCATCAGCTTCACAAGAAGGGCTCTCCCGTCGAAAAGCGTGAGTATGAGACCACGTACGTCCCTGCCACCGTCACTCAGTACATGCTTGGAGACGATGAGGTTAGTGCCGACGAGGCCCAGGCTGGCATTGACAAAGGCCTTTATGTCGTTGTTGGCGAGACCACGCCTACTTTCACGACCCCCTCCGTTGCTGCTGCTACTCCTAGCAGCACCTCCAAGGAGGACGCTGTCTTCATCCAGAAAGTGTCAAGCACTTCTTCCTCGACCTCGATTGTAGCTCCCACCACGACTTCCAGTCAGGCTGAGGTGGCTACCACCAAAGCTTCCTCGTCTTCAAGTGACAGCTACTCAACCGGTACCGGCGTCGACGCTGACTTCCCGGATGGCGAAATCGACTGCGATTCGTTCCCCTCCGACTATGGCGCTGTCGCCCTTGATTACCTTGACTTCGGTGGCTTCAGTGGTATTCAGTACACACCAAACTACAGTCTAGGCGACCTTGCCATTAGCTTCATTGAAACCGCAGTGGGCATTCCAACAAGCAAGAAGGGTTTCTACTCGTATGCCTGCCCCGAAGGCTACGTCAAGTCGCAGTGGCCCGAATCTCAGGGTAACACCGGTCAGTCCATTGGTGGGCTCTACTGCAATGGGAACGGCAAGCTCGAGCTTACTCGCGGTGATGTTTCTAAGAAACTATGTGAGAAGGGTGTCGGCGGCGTGGAGATTGTCAACAAGATGAGCGAAGGAACTTCGTTCTGCCGAACGGATTACCCGGGTACCGAGAACATGGTCATCCCCGTTGACGTTACAGCTGGAAGCACCCGCGAATTGGCCAATGTCAACTCCAACAACTACTACGAATGGCAGGGTAAGCTTACTACTCTGCAATACTATGTCAACAAGGCCGGTGTTACCCCTGAACAGGGCTGCCGATGGGTTTGCGAAGAAGATGCCGATGGTTGCGGAGACAAGGCTCCTATCGTCGTGGGTGTTGGCCAAACTGATGGCACCACCTACCTCTCTGTGTTCCCTAATTCGGCTGTCTCCTCGGCCACGCTGGACTATAACATCGATATCACTGGTGACGTCTCTATCAAGTGCTCTTACCACGTTGGTGAAGGTTTCTCGACCAGCGATCAGGGTTGCACTGTAAGTATTTGATCTGTCTTCTTTTATGATGATTAGCTGTATCTGACATACTCTAGACCGCTATCACTGCAGGTGGCACCGCTACCATCACCCTGAGCAAGGCGTAATGATTTCGATCATGCTGCAATTTTGCTTCTACCAAGGATACCTCTGCCATCTGTTTCCTAAACAGGATGCTATAGTATGAGCCTGCTCATACTAATAGCAAGGCGAATCTAATTTTTATTGTGTATATTTCTGGCTTCACGAGTAGCTGGATTTGGGGTCAGGGCTGTTACTTCGTTGGCAATTCATGAATTAGCTGTCTACTAGCAGAAGCAAAGACGTGCTTCTCGGTGTATCACTTGTGTTCATTTCAGCACCTGCGACCGCGCACTATACAGAAGCAGACTGGCGTTAGCCGTTTGGGGACCGCAAGGTTGCCAAACAAAATGCCAGACGTAATCTAAGCGCGAGCATTCGGACAATTGGCGGTTCGTAATCTGACGAGCAAGGCAAGACATATACGACTGGGACTGATGGAAAGGGATTGGCTGCGCTGCCATAAGCGTAAGGCCTGTAGAGACAGAATAGGGAAACATCAAGGAAGTTGTCTTTTGTTTGTCGTGGGATTCATCTATTCTTGTAGTTGCCAAGGCTGTGACGCCCTATTGATCTCTTGGGGTTGTAGATCAGATGTCTTTTGCGAATTCGAATCGAAATTGTGTTCCGGACTTGTTACCTGACAAAACTTCGTGATGCTCTTCCGAGCCGACCAGTGTTTCGTATTCACATAAATTCTGAAAGGCGAACACAGTGGAGGTCACGAAAATAAACATCTTTAGGAGTCATTCGTATTCTGAGGCTAAGGGAAACCCCTATAACGTAACGTTGCTCAAAGTTGCTCGGGTTCCGTTGCTACCTAGGCCCAGTGAAGATATTTTCGTCTTATCCACCCCTTTCTCTCTATCAATGAAGCTCATCACAGCTCATCGCAGCTCTAACTCGAGACGCACTGGCGCTCAAGGCTTTCCCCCTTCCTGAACATCCCTGTTGGGCTGGTACGTTTTGCTAGTGGAAGAAGCTCTTGACCCAGTCAACGGCACGGCGGTACGTGGTGTACGTGGTGTAGTTGTAGGTGCCATAGTCGGTGTACTTGCCGTAGGAGCCGTAGCTGGTATCCTCGCCGCGCTTGGACTTGTAGCCAGTGTACTTGCCATAGGATCCATAATCGCCATAGTTTCCGTAGCCCGCGTCTTCCTCGCGAGCCTCAACCGGCTCTGCGGCGACGTCACGCTTCTTGTACCCAGTATATTTGCCATAGCTGCCGTAGTCTCCGTAGTTGCCGTAGCCCGAGTCTTCTTCACGAGCCTCGACAGGTCCGGTGGCGTCACGCTTTTTGTATCCAGTGTACTTGCCGTAGGATCCGTAATCGCCATAGTTTCCGTAGCCAGACTCTTCTTCACGAGCCTTGACTGGCTCGGGAGCAGCATCTCGCTTAGACTTGTAGCCGGTGTATTTGCCGTAGCTGCCGTAGTCTCCGTAGTTGCCGTAGCCCGACTCTTCCTCGGGGGCGGCCTCTCGCTTCTTGTAGCCGGTGTATTTGCCGTAGCTGCCATAGTCGCCATAATTGCCATAGCCGCTGTCCTCCTCTCGGGCTTTCACCTCGGCAGCGGGCTCGGGAGAAATAGCTCGCTTCTTGTAGCCGGTGTATGTGCCATAGCTGCCGTAGTCCCCGTAGTTGCCATAGCCAGAGTCTTCCTCGCGAGGAGCGACCTCTGCGGGCTGTGGAGCTGGGGCTGGCGCGGCGAGCACCGAGGCTGCGGAGGCAAGGGCGATGAGAGTCTGGGCTTTCATTTCGGTAAGACAAGATGTGACATGGAAATATATATTAAAACGTTGATAGGTCTAGATTTATTGACGCTGTATTCGGTGAGTCGGTGATGGAAAGTGTTGCCAACGGGGAGCTCAGACTACTTATAACGTCGATTGGGCTCATGTGGTTGCTTTGTTTCTCGATGCTTCCCCTATGTCGCTTGCTAATATTCTAACACCAATGATGAGGCCCACCCTCTTGCTCGCTCGCTCGATCGCTCGCCACGTCGCGAGATCCTACGCCCATCGTCTAGACCGAGGATCCTACTGCGGCCACATCGAAGCCCCAACCTATCATCGACAATACCAAGACACCCACATCGCCTGGCAGCAAGCATAGCAAAGGCTCAGCACCCTGATCCACGTATACGGAATGATTCTAAGGCTGTGTACCCATCCGGGTTTGTGGGGTATGTCCGGGGATAACACGAGTAAACTATGTATCTTTGAAGTGAGCCTGCCAGTCTATCGTATTAGTTGGTGGCTGGACTATCCCACGTATAGGTAAATACGAAGGTAGAGACATAGTCGATACAGTCAGCATCACCGCTGTTCTTAGTTATCAGGGCAGAGCAGAGAGCTCAGAGCGTTTGCGCCTGGTGACATACAGTATGTCTTCGACTGGATGACTGTCGTGCAACCTCTGGGGGACTTCAAGCGGTGAAGACTGAAACCAGACTACATCTTCGTCGAGGGACAGCAATTGGACATTTGATTTTCCAACTTTCCATGCAAGGCATGTTATACACACACTGGGACTAAAACCTGAGTATTGCATCGTTTGGGTTGCAATACAGCAAAACCTTATCAAGCGGCAAATCAGCCTCACTTAGTCGGCACCTTGGAGCGAAAGAGAGGAGAGATGTTTCTCTTACGTGGCCATGAGATCTATTCTCAGGACAAGCAGTCAGTGCACTGTTGAAAAATACGTCCGAGAAGGTATCTTGGCGTTGAGGCGCATACGAGTCGGTCCAACCCCAGCGAGTCGTATTCTTCTCGGCTTCCACCAAGGAATGCGGGGAAGAACCTTCGATGTGTTGAAGGCCCAAGAACACCAATAATTATGACACTTTGATAGCAAGGCGATACGAGAAGAGCCGCAGGCGTTTCTATTGTTGGGACGTCCAATCCGGGGTCACACTAGCAGATCTCACTGCATCATGCACGAGGTCAGCCTCAATACGGGGATCCTATGCCTCAGCTCCACGACGTGGCACGCCGGCAGTGCTCCAGCTCGGTCCATCATGGCGTACAGCATGGGCTGGTTATGAATTTGGGCACATTGGCCATGGCAAGAGGCGTAATAGCAAGGTATGCCCACGTACGCGACCCCAAAAACCACGTCGGTCGGTAGGATCTCGTACCATGCGCAGCTCTTGTACTCCATCACGAGACATCTCGTATCTTGTTCGATCGGCCACAACCCCGAGAGATCTGACATCAGACCATATCTATCAAGACACTCCCTGCAGTACTACACTTACCTCAACCAACCGAGGCCTGGCTTGGGTTGTGACAGGAAAACGAGATGTTCTATCAACTGAATTAGATTTGACCTCTGTAACTCTTTCATCCAGTCTGAACCTGCGCATCTGGTTTCCCATCTTTGCAGCTTGTGTTCAAGCGTAGCCTCATCTACATTTTCGCTTTCAAGCCTCACTAGTCTGCTGTCGAAATGCCTCACCATCAAGACAAGGACGAGCAAGAGCTCCCGCTAACTGGAGTATACCAAGATTCCTCCGATGACACGGAATCACTCCTCTCGCAAACTCCCGTCGTCCACAGTAGGAAAACGAGATGGGCACCCAGGTGTTGCTGCCTATCATTTATGTTTATCATGTCAATGGCAATATCAAGTCTTCTTGGTGCCTTGCTAGCCTTCCACAGCATAGATCTAGATAAAGAGTGTTCAGCATACACCAGCAGCTACTGTAAGTGTCTCCTGGAATACCCACAGGCTTCGGGTGGACAATAGGCTAATCTCACACACTACGCAGCACCGGTACTCCAGGATGTGGAAATCAAATATGGCAAGAAGCCATTCAACGGCTCGTTTATGCACGAGACCATATACCGCCAGCCGGCCTCACCTGAGGTAGACGAAGCATGGGAGGCTCTGGGTGTGAACTGTAAGTCACCGTCTTGCCTGCGCTACGCGATGGCCGCCAGCCCTTGGGCACCAGATCGCGATCCTCTCCTTTCCCACCTGCCTTTCCTTCTCCGCATTTGCTACCACCATGACACTGACCCACGTTTTGGCTCTAGCTCGCCCCAGCGTGATCTCCTACGAGGCCGGCCTCGCGGCTGGTCTGACCCCTGCGCACGCCCAGGTCGCCGCCAAATACGGCGGCGGCTTTGCCGTCAACGTGGAGGGGATGCACCACCTGCACTGTCTGAATCTGCTCCGCCAGTCGCTCTGGTACAACTACGAGTACTACGCCGCCATGGGCCACCACGCGTTCGCCAACGAGGAGCACATCCTGCAGCTGCACGTGAGCCACTGCCTAGACACGGTACGGCAGAGTCTGATGTGCAACGTCGACACGGGCGTGCTGGGGCAGGTCTGGTACGTCGCCGGCGACGATACCGAGGGAAAGGAGAAAGGGGACCTGAGTGTCAGTGCGTTCCCCGACTTCAACACGGCGCACACGTGCAAGAACTACGACGAGGTGAGGCGGTGGGCCGTGGCGCATCAGGCGAGGCCAGAGAGTGAGCTTCCGGAGGATTACATGATGATCCCGAAAGATGATGATGTGCTGCCTGCTATACCTTAGAGATAATTCTCCTTGAACACTATCACATGGATGATGATACGTAGAAGAACGTATATGGTATGGGAAAGTTTATGAGAATTAAAACTTATTCAAAGTAGCCCTGCTACATTTCGATACCCAAGTGCTAGCCCCTTTCTCCTCTTCGTTCCCCTACACGATACTCTGAGCGCGCCCCTGGAACTCGTCCTCGCCGGAATTTACGACTTCACGCCGGACGTGCCCAGCCTTCCAAGCGAAAAGAAAAAGAAAAGATCGCGAGCGCCGTCCCCGCCCGGGAGCCCGACCTCATCAGACGGGGAGTACGGCGACGACGGCGAGGTCCTGCCGCCACGGCAACGGACGCCCGGTATCACCCTTCCTCGACCAAGGCACGCATCCCCCTTCATTTTCGGCAACGGGCGCGCGCCTGGCTGTCTACGCGAGCCCCAGATTGTTCCTCAGTAAGCCAGGCAGAGACAAAGACACCAGTGCCCTCATGACCTAGAAAGACGTGGTCGAACCAATTGAACCTTGCAAGAGGAAAGGGTGCTATTCTTTAGTGATCATAGCTAAATCCTGTCCATTTGGGGGCTTGAAGCCTCGGTGATACAGAGGTAAGGGGATGGAAAGAGACGGGGTTACTATTTTAAATATAGAGCTACGAAAAAGCACCAGCAGAAAATTAACGCGATTTGATGAGTCTCGATTCCCCGTATGACCATACACTGTGCAATTTGTAGTTGAAATGCTTTCAAACAAACCAGAATTTTATACTGCTGTGACACGCCGTGATCAATATTCCCCAAGTCCATTAGTATAGCCTGCATCCCGCTTCTTTCTCAACCGTCGAGCCTGGAATCCCACAAAACCAACAAGACATACTCCGACTGCGAAGCCCAAAGCCATGAGCATAACGTTGACTGGGATCGGGTCGCCCTTGAACGTCTCGTGGAACAAGTAGTCTAGGCCGCTTTGTGAGAGATTCAGAAGGCCAGACAGGCATATGATCGTGCCGTATACCGTTCCGAACGTTCTAAACCCGAAGACCTTGGCACTGTAGTCGCTGACGGCGGTGTAATAGAACGGCCGGTAGAGGACAAAGAGGCAGACATTTGCGTAAGCTGCCCACATGTATGGCAGGACGCCCAAAACTCCGATAGCGGTGGCCACCGTGACAAGCGTGGCCAGTACCGCAACGGTGCTGGTGTGGTCGAGGACAGTGCCAATGAAAGGTATCGATATAAGACCACCTATTGGCAGTGCTAGGTCGAAGAAGTTATTGACCTCGATAGCTTTGTCCATTGAGCCAAAGATAGCCCAGTATTGTGGCCGGATAGTAGCCACGAAGTAGTTAATTCGGGTCATTTGGACAACGGTGAAAAGACAGATCAGTACGAACCAAGACGAGCGAATCTGTTGCCAGGCCGTCTTCGTGTGCATTACACCCCAGACACCGCTTTTCTGGTTGGTTGCTTCCTCCTGACGGGCTTGTTTGTCCGCAGTCTCGGATCCGAGGAGCTCTTCAATTCCATGAACTGCATGCTCGTGCTGCTCGCGTCGTTCCTCCTGCAGAAGCGCTGTCTGTTCGTCTACCTGGTCCTCGACGGCGTTTTCTGGGGCAAACGGGTCGTCATTGAAATCCGGTGCACCAACGTCTTCGATCATCTCTCCTACTGTCTTATACGACTGCTTGGGCATGACGGTAAACTGAAGAATGAGTATCACTGCCGGTACAACCAGGTAAACAAGGAAAAATTTGCCATGACCAAAGGCGCCGCCAGACTTCTCGAATATAATTCTATACACCAAGAACATGGCGCTCGATGCATCGAAGGCCCCAGTCAGCAACGCCAATATAAAGCCCGAGTGCTGCGGGAATGCATTCGAGAGCTGGAAAGATGAGATATAGGTAAATGGCCCTCCGAGAGCTAGGAACAGATATCCAGGAAGGAAGCCATCGAATGGCAATCTTGAAGCGAAAGCCATCAAAAGTGCGCCGATGGTCAGAAAGAAGGCACCCAGGATGCCGCAAACGCGAGGGCCAAAATGATCCAAAATTGCACCAATTGGTAATGCCGCTACATTAGTAGCGACGGCAGCAACAGTAAACATGAGATTGAGACGTATCTCAACGCACGTGTCTACGCCATGGCAAATGTCCTGATAAGCACCTTCTGCCTTCAGCACAGGTTTCAGTGCGGCATAACCAAATACAACCCCAGCTGCGAAGAGGCAGTAGATGACTGCGCAGAGGATTTGAACTGGCTAGTGGTCAGCCCGGGTCGGTAATACCTATGTAGCGACGAGAGTGTGCTTACGATACCGCCTCCATTCGGGCACCTCAAATGCACCTACGGTTCCTGCGGGATGATCAACACCCTTTGCGATGACAGGATCCCATGATTCGGGTAAAGGGTTGAAGCTGAGTCTGCGGGCTCGCACAGAGCCTGCAGTAGAAGACCCGGAGCCCCGCCGAGATCGCTCGCCTTCGCCAGGAATACCGAGAAAAGTCTCGAGTGAGGCAACGCGAGGCAAAGACATGGTGATAGAATCCTCGAGTGCTCTCAAGTGCGTCAAGGCGAATCGGACGTATCGAAGAGGGCGGACACTGGTCACTTACACTTATCCCTATCGCCCCGGACACCGACGGAGAAGACTAAGCTATACCGGACGGGAGGCAAAAACAAGGTGGACTTTGATAGGTGGGGGAGTCAGAACGCAATTCGCCAATCAGCAACACTGTCAAGGTGGCAAATCAAGTCTCTCGATGAGATGTCAGAGATGAAAAATACATGAGGAGAGGGGAATCCAACCGTCAAGTTTACAAGCCGCCACCTCAGGCCTTTAATAGACTTGCTCGTCCACGAGACTCGATGGTGAGGACTGACTGGTACTTACACACTACTACTACCTAGCAAGCAGAAGCAGCCCACATATATCCGACGTTGGTTAGGCGCTGAATGCGCCCAGACATCAATGATGATGCAGCATGCAGACGACGGCGGAGCGCCAGGAAGAGCAAAAAATTTGGTAACAAGGTCGTTCAGTCCAGACCGCGTGATCTCGGGCTAGGTAGGTGGAGATCCTCCCGGCCACTAGGCTGCAGGACCTTCACGTCAGTCAATTGGAACGTCTTCCACCTTCCATTCAGATTTTACCTGTCAATACACATGTACACGAGGTAGGTCGGCGTTACAGGTACCTAAAGGCACCGGAGGCACTTCCCCGCAGTGAGCTGCAAGGCTAACAGCGGCGCCTTCGGTACTATCGTTAGTGGGCCACCTCGCTCGACTGTCCATAGGTCATTTGCTGGCTGTCATGATTCTTGCGTATGCCTCGCTTTGGTCAAACATGATCATCGATCTGTCAAGAAACGCACGTTCTCTAATCTTCTTCAATGAGACAACCTACTTCCCGAACCTGTTCCGATCATGAGCTGCGTAAAAAAATTAAAAAAATAAAGTGGCGACTGATATTCAAAGGTTCATCTCTTGGCAGACCGGCCCGAAGAGAAATCCACCATCACCGGGGGCTTCCGCCGGTCTGCACGCGCCTTGCCGATGTCTGTTCGTGCCCCTGTCAGCAAAGAGAAAAAAAAAATTCCATTTTTATAGCCGCGAATAGTGGGTTCCGTCTACTTCTCTGCTTTGATACCGAATTCTACCTAAGCAGGTTCCAGAGGCTACAGGTCAGAGAAGAGGACAGGCAGTCAATAGGTGTCGACACGGCAACGTTCCATTTTCATACAGATGTGAAAGGCATGGTTTCGAGCTTTCGGAGTCATGAGCTGATATCCACAAGTATGCACCCATTATCCGCAATAGGAATCCGTTCCGTATCTAGACTTGAGCAGTCCTACAAGCCCTAGCACTACCTAAGATAATCTGGTAATGAGAATGGCTCTGTCTACGTCTGCCAAACTGTCTTCTTGTCGACTGCCACTTTCAACGGAAATTATATATGCAAAAGGCGACATCGGGGTGCTGTTGTGTCACCAAACTATGCTCCTCATCTTTATTTGCATGACTTCAGACGCAACGCTGGGGGGTTGTTTCCCTGCGCCAGGGTTCTCTGAGCATATCGTTTTAAATTCCGGCTATTGTATCCTGGGCATGCTCTGCTCAACCGAGTTCCATGCGATCCCCAACAGCCTCCTCCTTAAGACGGCGTCCGAGTTCATCTCTCTCTTCAATCTCTTCCTTGATGCGTTGTTCAACATCATCGCGTATAGGTCCAAGATCGGGCGGGATAACGGACATTTGAACACTCGGTGCAGCGCCGACAAACCGCAATTGCTCCGTAACGTGTTGCACGATGTCAGTTAGCTTTTTCTGCGTGTTTCGGTTTTGACGAGGTTCACCCAGAATCTGTTGGATGGTGGGCAAGAGCGAGTCGTTCTTAAAACGTGCTCTCCACGGGGTGTGCGTGGGTATTTGCGTCGGGATATTTTTGTGCTGGTCGATGGCAACTGCTGTTTCGTAGGCCCAGGCACGAGCCACATTCTTGGGGGTGTAACCGCCTCCGCCAAAGATCAACAAGGGGATGCCCAGACTCTTGCAGAATTCAACGCACGAAGCATGCCCTTGAACAAGTAGGTTGAACCTACCTAGTCTATCGCCAGCCAGTGAGTCTGCTCCACATTGTAAGGCAATAGCGCCAGGTCTGAACTTCTCGACGACTCGCGAGATGACGGTCTGGAAAAGGCTGCTGTACTGCTCATCCGTGATGCCATCGTTCAGGGGCACATTGATGGCGTGATGAGCTCCCGGGTTGTGCTCGCTCTTGGGACCGTTATCCTCGAGTGCTCCGGTGCCGGGGAAGAAGACTAGCGGATCGTATTTATGGAATGAGACCGTCATGACTCTGTCAGTGGAAAAGAACGCTTCCTCTACGCCATCGCCATGGTGCACATCGATATCAATATAAAGGACGCGCGCGTGCACCCGCAAAAGCTGCAGAATGGCGATGACAATATCGTTGATGTAGCAGAACCCAGAGGCTTCGAATCTCTTGGCGTGATGCAAGCCACCTCCCCAGGCAATGGCGATATCAGCCTGCTTTGAGCAAAGTTTTCTTGCAGCATCCAGTGAGGCACCAGCGGATAGGGAGCAGTAGTTATATAAACCTTCAAACAACGGGCAGTCACTACCTCCCAGATTGAATTTGAGTTGGCCGTCTGCTATTATCTGATCGACATCAAGGGGCTGAGGCTGAGGGGCGACTGTGGCGAGGTGGTTGATGTACTCCTCGCGATGGAAGGAGGTGAGTTCTTCATAAGTGGCGGCTCGAGCTGTGTAGTTGTCCATGGCAAAATTCATGCCATAAGCAGATACCAGGCTCTTGGTGAGGGTCAAGCGCCAAGGTTTCATGGGATGCGTTTGGCCAAAATGATGCTTCTCCATGTCGGGGTTGTAGTGAAATGAGACCGTGTGGCCTTTGGGCTTGGTGATGCCATGTTCATGGGCGAAGCGCTTGATTTTGTTCAGATATGCGGCGTTTTCCAGATCGCTGGGGCGATCCAAAGGTTTACAGAACTTCTTGACAATAGGCTCATCAGCGTCAACATTGTGAGGCAGGTAGTTGGGCTTTGGAAGCCGCAACGAGTATGGATTTATCGGGTCCTGTTCCATGGCTGGCGCCAGCGTGTAAAGCTCCGTGCGTCAACGGGCGTACTCGACGCGCCAGAACACAAAGAATTGGACGTAACTATTGATGAGCCACTGATGCGGATGCCAGTCTTCTACCAGACCGTAGAAAAGTCACAGGTATGAGAGGATAGGCGTGTGAAACTACCCTGCAGCCGTTGATGAGATAAAGGATTGAAGGCCAGTCTCTCGGCCAGTAAAAAGTGTACAACAGGGATTGACCCGCTTGTGTCGAAAGTGAAGTCTGGAAATTATATACGGCTGTTAAAGTCAATGTTACAGCAGAGTCTTTGCCGATGTTATTGGTAGGCTCGACAAGGTGATACGCGACGATTTGTATAGATGAGATACGGAAAGGTGAAGATTCGAGGTCGGCTAAGAGAGGCACGCAGCGATGGAAATCTGGTGAAGATGCTAGCACAAGCTGCGACAGGGCCTTATGCATGCATGTGTCGAACCTGCCAGCCCGCCAGCCTGCCTGCATGGGAGAAAGAGCCACTCGGGCGCTCCTGGGCTGCAGCGCCATGCCTATTTTGGATTATTTCAGGTTTATGTCTCGGGACTAGAGACACTCACTGGAGTTTGGGCTGACTCTCTCTATGCCACGAGGCTGGAAGTTGTGGCGCAGCTGACATACCTTACATAGTACAAAAGGTACATAGGTACTTCTCCATCTATCTGCTAGGAAACCTTGAACCTTGATGTCTAGGTAGGAACAGCCTTCCCAAATCTGATTATTATTAATCTGGGAAAGGCTGGTGACGAGTGAAAGAATTCCCACTTTCGCTTCATCCCAACTCATTTACGCGCTCCCCACCCACTGGGATCGTTTCGCGTCCGCGCCGCCTAACAACTATTTTTGACGATTCGTTTTTCGAGCCATCTACAGAGCTCTTTTCTCACTCTCCCCTTTGATACCCAATAGCCAAGCCGCTTTCCTTCTTTCGTCCTGCACCCCTCGTGCATCCAAGGCATTCCAAGGGTCTGGGTCCTAGAACGCCCAAGTCTGGAAGGTGAGCCAGAAGCTCATATTCACACCCTGCATGCGATCGCTTGCTGTCTGACCATCGTATCGTGTCTTTTGACGCTTCCCATTACACTACATTGTGGCTGTCACTATTGTCGTCCCGGGCGTGCCAGGCAAGACGAGCCAAGAAACAAAACAAAAGGACCGAGGGAGACAAGAGTCTTGTAGTCCTACTTGGCTTCTGAGCCTTGGCCGTATCTATCCCGTCCGCCTCGTTCGTCTATTTGCTATCTCTGCAGAGCACATCACTTTTTGCCCGTACATACATCGTATGTGCCCCGCGTAGAGGGCTAGGTTAACAGCCATGCCTAGAGACGACCTATCCATAGACTTCGTCAAGAAGATGGGGCCCTCCCTCGAGGCCCAAGACCCCGCCGTCATCCTCGAAGACTTTATTCATCGCACTGCCAACCTGCCCGAAGAGATACGCTTCCTACAAGACGAGATTTCCGACAAGGACCGAGTTTATAATGATTGTGTCAAGACCGTGGAAGAATGCGATAACAAAATTCAACGGTGGATACGATCGCATGGAAGTCACCAACCTAATCCTAAAGAACCTTCCTTGCGACAGACGATATTAGAGAATTATGCGCGTGCCGAAAAGCTCTCTGATGAGAAGATTATTCTCGCGACCAAAGCGCAATCTTTATTCGACAAGCACCTAAGACAACTCGATATCCAAATAAAACAACTCAGCGACCGAGGCGAACCTGGCTTCACTGACCCCGATGAAATACCTTCCTTAATTCGGCCGAGCGCTGCCAATCACAGCAACACAAGTGTAAAACTGTTGTCAGTCTCGACATCCACGCCGTTGAACCCTATACATAACAATGCCTCACCGACTGCTGCTAGGCTGTCCAACCCCCAAATCCGGACTACACAATCGCAAACCCATGTTTCAGCTTCCGCGCCCACGTCACCTGCTGCAAGCATGATTCTGAACAGAAACCAGCGAGAAACTTCCGCTGGACCGGGAAGTGGCGCCCCTAAGAGGGGACCTCGGACGAGCTCCAGCCTGGGTAACGTCCCAGCAGCTTCTAGCGGGTTGGCACGGCACTCATCTCTGGGACCTGGCACACCCAAAGCAAGCACACCGGGAGCGTCCAGTAGAGCAGGAAGTGCTGGTCCGCGAGGTACAACCAAAACCACCGGCACAGGAACGGGTCGCAAGGGTACACCTACAGCAGGTATAGGACGCAAGAAGCCGCCGACATCCAAATCGACTTTGTCTCGTGTTAAGCGCGCAGGGCAGTCAAAGGGATCTCCAGCTTCTACAGCTGACAGCGAACTATCCGACGCCGAATCCGCACCATCCTCTCGCGCTGGCTCCCGCGCCGGAAGCAGTACGCCAGTCCCACAAGCTCGCGTCAAACACGCCCATGTAGATGCCGATGGTGACGAGGACATGGTAGATCGAGAGGACGATCACTCAGCGTCGGGTGGATCCGAAGATGAGGATGAGGAGGGTAAAAAGTATTGTCTTTGCCAGCACGTGTCGTATGGCGATATGGTGGCGTGCGACAACGATGACTGCCCCTATGAATGGTTCCACTGGAACTGCGTTGGCCTCAAATCTGAGCCTGTCGGCCGCTGGTTCTGTCCCTCTTGCTCTGAAACAATGAAGAAGAAGGGGAAGTAGAAGCAGCCCCTTTCAAGCTTCAAGGACCTTGGACGTCTGAAGTGTGGGGCGGTATTGCTGCGCAGGATGTCGTGGTTCAAAGAAACCTACGATACTTCACACGTATACTGAAGTGGCCTCGCAGCGCCTAGCCATAAAAAAAAACGATGGAGAGTAGCATCCTGAGGCCATATAGAGGGAACATCGCAAAGGGTACCAGTGTACTACAAAGCGGCTGCGTAAAGCAATTATGTAGCATAAAATCTATGCAGGATGCCAGGCTCACAAGGTTTGCATCTAACTACTAGAGACGAGCGCGAACGAGTTAATGGCCACCAACGCCTGTTAGAGTACGTAGCCATCAGCCAATCAATGAGACACCACCTTGGGAAAGATCAAGATCTCCCTTTAAGACATAACATTAGTAGGAAAGACTGGGTAATAGCTACAAAAGCAGAGTCGCAAGTCAATGTCCTGTTTCTATCCCTTGACCATGTGCTGGGCAAACGTTACCAAGCCCGAATACTTGAAGGCCAAGATAACGAACAGCCCGAATTATGGATTCAACAGTTTCGTCGCATCATTTCTACGTATTACTATCGTCACCAAGTCCCAAATGCAGTATGGTGGACTTGCACACATGATTAACTTAAATGTATTTATTGATGTATTAAGTCCTGGTGACTGCACGACGCCTTGGCTCGTTTATCACTATCGGAACAAAACCCTAGACAACCTCTATAGAGACCAACCGGAGAGCGAGACTGGAACACCACAACCGCCTTCATTGGTGAAATGCTCACGCAACGTACCAAAGAAACTCGCGAAAAAAAGATGGTTCGTAAGATCAGAACGTTGCGAAGATTAGTGCTCCAAGAGACGCAGACTGCCTTGAACGACTACATTCTCCAGAATCGATCCAGGTGGGATGTCGATTGTGGAGCCCTCAGTCGCGACAATAATGACCGTTCCCTTGAGCGTGACACCGCGGTGCAAGTTGACGTTACCAGTGATAGTGAGGTGGTCGAGTTCAATGATCTTAGGGATCGAAGGGATGCGCTTCTGGAAGTCAGACACCTTCTTGAAGTCGCTACCAAGCTTGATGAGCGGCGCACCACCGAAGCGGCTGGGGCTCATCTGAAGCTGACCGTGCTTAACGGCGTAAAGATCCGACTTGACGAGCATAAGATCCGAGCAAGTCTTGACAGGCAAGAATCTTCGGCGAGGAACATTGACACCGTGGGCGTTCTTGAAATGGCGGATGGCTGCGCCGACAGCAGTCTCGAGTTGTAGAATGGAGATATCAGACTCGCCTTTCTTATCGCCAGGGATCGATTTGCCGTTGGGAATAATCTCCATCTCTAGCTCGTCATTCTCAACAACACGCTTGATGGCCTTGACGTTCATCCAGATGTTGTTGGTGTTGAAGTACTTGAACTTCTTGATCGACTTGAACTCGTTGACATGCTCCTTAGGAACCTGAGCAATTTCCAGAAGACGGACAGAGCCCTCGTAGTCGATGATAGTACCACCCTTGACATCAGCCTTGGTCTTGTTGGTCAACTCCATGAGATACTCAGACTCGGTCTCGGCCATGTGTTGCAAGATGCGCAGATCAACGACAGCACCTAAGTTATCAGCGTTGGACAAGAAGATGATCTCGATGCCACGCTCAATAAGCTTATCGAGGAGTCCAGAGTTGTAAAGCGACTCGAAAACATCACCGTGTCCAGGAGGGTACCACTCGTTGATGTTGGATTCGAAGTCCTTGGGGACAGGAAGAAGCGAGTCCTTGTAGATTCTGGGGTATCGAGACTGATTGAAGGTAAGAATATCAACATTGTGGCCCTCGTACTTCTTGATAATGGCAGCAGTGTCGTCATGGGTGTTGAATGAGTTCATCAGGATGAGAGGAACGTCGACCGAGTAGGTTCGGTTCAAGTATTCAACTTGGCGAACGGACATGTCCAAGAAGGACATGCCATCACGGACTTCGATGACCGACTTCGGACCAACGCAGCCCATTGAGGTACCCAAGCCACCATTCAGCTTCAGGACGGCCAACTTATTGAGAAAGCCGACGGACTCCGAATTGGACAGGTCCTCGTAGTCGACGACCTGGCCCTGGGCGGGAGGGGCGATGCGTTCCCATGTACTGGAAATCCACTATTAGCTTGACTATATATCCGATTTCTCAAGCGGTATACGTACACGGCATTTCCTTTGGCCTTGTCGTTCAGGTAGCGTCGGAAAAGCGAAAAGAAGTTGTCCATCTCGGTCTCGAACAGCTGTTGACAAGCCAATATTAATGAAATTGAGCAGATCTGTGTTTCCTGTTGATTTTACGTACCTTCTTCTGTTCAGGGTCCTTGACAGTCTCGGCAAGTTCAGTCAAGGAGTTGCGCATTTGCGCAGCAGCAACGTTGGTTGAGGCATTCTCGAATGCCTTGTCACCGTTAGTCAGAGGCATGATGGAAATTAAGATAATAGGAATTAGTGAAGGGGTGTGAATGAACAAGCGGAAATCAGAAGAACTAGCAGATCAAAACGGCAACAGAGCCAAGTTATACGTAGATACTGGGATAGATGGATTGGTACGAAGGAGAAGATATCTAGTCAGGCTTTTGATCAAGGTTATGGCCTTTCTCCGATATCATTGGGATTGGGATTGTGGGCAAAGTTTGGTCAAGTAAACTGGGGGTAGAACATTGAGTACCGTCGCAGCCTTTTAGCCAGATATTGCCCTCACTCGAGCTGGAATTCTCTCCATGACAAAAAAGACAGAGGATGGCAAGATGCAGACTGGAGAGTCGGACAAACTGTGACGTTCCCCTTTGTGATCGTCAAGGCAGGAGGCTTCTCAAACAAAGGGTAGAGATTGTACCCATAGGGCGCGGAGTAGGCAGGACAACAGGATCCAGTTAGATCATGCTTGAATGGACTCACCATGTGGGATCGCGTCTTGCCGTGGTGTCGTCCAGCAAACTCGGCCTCCGAGTCCTTGCCGGCCAGAGGCGACTTGAGGTGGGAAGGCAAGGCGCTCTTGATTGCCTGTGCCATTGTGTGTGATGTTCTGGGAGGAAAGATGCTTAGATCGGGATGGACAACAGAACCAAGGAGAGCTCTGCTAGTCGAGGGGACTACCTAGGTTGGTAGATTGAGGCGGTGGGTGGAGTAGAAAAGGAGGTGAAGGTTCGGAAGGGCAGAGAGACTTCGCGATTTGTTTCGACAATAATAGTAGCTCTGCGGTGCTTCTGCTGGGGATGGCGGGGTAAAAATCAACACGTCGTGGCTGGTGCAAGCTCCAAGTGGGCGACCGTCGTTCTGGAGCAGGCCTGAGGAGATTTAGTGCTGCGAGGTGCCCAAAGACCCCACTATCAGTTACGATACGGGCTGCGCAGTGTTGATGAAGAGTGGTGCTAGGCGCTATAAACCGAAACTACTGGGAGACGGCAAGGTCGTTTGTTAGCTTTTCCATACCTTATCGAACTCAGAAAGGTATCCCAATCAGTGAGAAAGTGAGAGAGTGAGCAAGTTCCGGTCGTGCTGGTGCCGGTGCTGGTGTTGGTGCTCCAACATTGCCTTCATCTATCTAATATCGCATGCTCCTGTCAATGCTCCTTTTTGGAGGCCCTTTCCAGCGTTGCCTGGCATCGTCGCTTGACGCTTGACACTCCAGCCCAAAACTTGCACAAATTGACGTAATAATCCTAGATCCCTGCTTGTGCATTCTGCATACCTGCTTTCTCATTTGTCTTCGTCTTTCCCATCCCACCCTCCTGCACCATCCGCAAACTGCTCATCATGCTAATCATGGCAGTCCAGCCGACTGGAAACCCACCATGAAATGACATTGCTACCAGCTTCAACCAAGTGTCTCCCTGCAACTCTTGTAAAATTGTTTCCTCATTGTGCATTCTTCCTGCAGATATCACATGGCACCTTGTGCCTGTGTGCTTGATGATACAGCAACAAATAAATGCTCGATGATCGAGAGGTAAAGGGACAGAAAGTTTTGAGAGGCTAGTGGCAAAAGAGGGGCCAAGTTGCCAGCGGCACTTGCATCGATCATCACTGCCACAAGAAGAAGATCATCAACATACCTGGAGTAGGTTGTTCGCACCTATGTATGTAGAACGGAGGACTGGAGGGGGAGACCTAGTTACGTGAAACAGAAATTTCAAGGGAACTTGTTTGCAGCACCAAACAGCATATTTAATTGTTCTTCCTGCCGCTCCCTTCACCTACGATTCTTTCTATGGCTGCTCTACAATAATACACCAGCTGGCCAGTGTTCGCCAAGTACCTAGCTAAAGTACCTATCAGCATAGCATGAGGCAGCCCCCCTGCCATGTGGTACCTGGCAGAAATATGATAATTACATAAACCTCAGGTCCCCTACTGCAGTCACATTAGTGTTTGCCTCCCGTACTTTTCGCTGCTCAGCGACCCTTGTGGCGCTTTGCCATAACCTCCATTTCTGGCTCAAGCCGCATTATGAGTTATTGTCCGCCACCTATCCACGCCATGCACCCCCCTCACAAGAATTCCAGGTTGACCAAATCACTTCGTCAACTTTTTTAATGAGCTACCAAGAAAACCCTCGTAAGGGCCCGATGATAATACTAGTAACCCAAGGTTCAGGTCCTGTCTATCTCCCTCAACCACGACTTGTGGCCCTGTCTGAAATGGGAAGAGCGGTGTGCTCGAAAGACTGCCCTAGCAAGGTCTACAACGAGAAAAAATCTCCCCAGCGCTTGTTGGTGAGAGGTGGTCGAGGCTGGGCGCACCCAAATTGTAAGGCCACACATATCACATAGCCCTCGTTACTTGTCTTCACTCCGAGCCCAGATGTTTCACGAAAGTGACATGAAAACATTCTTATCTCCATTCTCAATTCACTTGGCGAGCACCTCGGATTCAAGTAGCAGTCAAACAACCGACATGTCACGTACCTTGCCTACCTACGATAGTGATGAGCAAGCAAGCACCGGAAACCAGCGACAGCTTGCGCTCCCAGGTAGTTAAGGTGGCCTTCCAATCGGAGTGGACCGTGTCGGTCGCGAGCCGAACGGGAGCTAAAGGGGAGAATTGAGTTCTGGGCCTGGATCTAGTGAAAGCCCAAGACTTTGGCCTCTTGCATTGCCATCGTGTTCCCGGGGTTCTGGCCATTGAGCATTCGTGAGGCGCCATTCTATTGATGATAGCTGGACGCTGGGGGCGTTATGTTGGGAACGTTGCATGATAACGTTTCGCGAAGAGAATTTTGCTGGCTTGTATCATGTACCAAGGTATACCGTACGGGTAAGTATCCATATCATAGGTACGAGTTCTCGCCGTACAGGTATAGCTGCTTTTTTCTTTATCAAGATGTGGCGTAACAACCTTCCACTGTCAACTTGCTGAGCTAAAAGTATGCAAATTCAAACTGAGGAGCGTACCCAGCTAATAATAGATGGCTCTGGGCATCCGACCGGGGATCCACGCAGGGCATATGAAATATGATGAGATATCCGTTCAGGGAAGCATCTTTTGTCACTCGAATTTGAAGTTCGAAAAGCCACGAGGAGGTGATGACCACTGTTGTTATAAAACTGCTACAGTATCTTATTACCCCCGGATCCCGACTACGTTTCCTAGTTTGACATATGTGTGTTATTGTCTACCTGCCGCAATCAGCTTAGAGACACAGGTTATCATACTCTGTCTCTATTCTAATTTAGAACCAACATCTCTCTCCAAGCGCTTCTTTCAATGATGATGCGCTCTCTTCTTGGTCTGGGGCCATCTTGCAGGCTCAGCTTTGCTAATTCTCATGGTTTGAAGGCCTACTTCTGGTGGCTGAAGAAAAAGCCCCTGTCATATCTATAGCCTTTTGCCCAATAGATCACTATGTAGTGTGGTCACGCCACATGCAGCTTGCAAAGAGTGATCGTCACTGCTTGCGAAACTGGTACACAAAGTGAAGTTTTCGGTACGATGCAATGAATGAATCTGCCTAATTGGTTGCCAGCATCCCCACTGGAGATAGCGGTGTCGCAGCGAAACCCTAGGCTTACCTAAACGTGTAGGCAGTTGTCAGTTCTAGTCTGCCCGGGCGTTCGTAGAATACCTATACCTACCTATTCCTGGTTTCCCCTATAGCATCACCGCCCCTATTGCATCTCATCCAGCTGATACGCTGACACGCATGAGCTGCTTTGTTCTGCCTTCAGTACTAAGTAACCTGAATTACGCTCTCGAAAATCTAAATGGGAACCCTCGGTACACGTCTGCCTTACTGGCATGTCAATATACCAGAAGATGAGCGTACGGAGGAATGCCCCGAAGCCCTACGTAACCTTAGCGACAAGGACATTGGCATAATCAGCACACCAGATTCGGAATACCATGTCGCCACATGGCCAGAAGTGCAGAAGATTGTCTCGGAAAATCGACTAGAACGTTTCCAACGGTTGCCATCTGAGCTTCGCAAGTACCTGGTGTACGTCTCGAAGCTCAAGCAGGACCATGGCAGTGTGGTGAACTATATTATCAACGAGCGACTGCGGTGGGCTACGCCAATCACGCCGGAGGGGAGGCCCTTCGAGTCCGACAACGACACGAAGACCTTGTGGAACGACTGGCCTTACGGCATCGACAAGCGGATCGTGCATCTTGTCGTTTGGACCAAGTTTGACCTGGAGGAAGATCCTGCGACGGATGATCTGACTGACAAGGCGCGGGCCGAGATCGAGGCCTATGTTCAAAAGACGTTCAGTGCAAGAATGCCAAAAGATCATGTAAGATTTCGGCTGGCCTACTTTTTCTGGGATGCAATGCTAATCAGTCTGTGCTTATAGTTGGTGTGGTTCAAGAATTGGCGGTCTTTAAAGTCCGTCCAGGCGGTTGAGCATTTTCATGTAATGCTCTTCAATCCCGATCCTGCCTTCGTTGATGAGATCACGAATGGTGATGTTCCGGCGAGCCAGAAGGCAGAGAATAAATAGGGATAGGAAGACCAGGCAGAGGTAGTCCTTGCAAAAAAAACATCAGTTTTCCCCTGGCGCATGCACTTTACTTTCCGACATGAATTATTTCATGAGCTAGCATTCAGCGAAGATGCCTACTGTCAGGGTTTAGACATATACCGCGTTGAATCCAAGCAAGGGGCCAAAGACCCAATGGCTATATCTACAAAAGGCCGAAGAATTTCAGTACCTCCTCATCATGAAATGGAACCTGCAGATATCGGCAGTCAGCAGTCAATCACCGCCCGGACCGAACAGCGCAATACTCACCATATGACCAACGCCCTGCGCACTATATCCCACCAGCTTCGTACCGTCTCCATATGTGATCTGGGTATATCCATTTTGGGGCGTGCTTGTTGCGTTCTTGGAGAACTCGACACCAAGGACATTGCTCCATTGCATAAGCTGATCCTCTAGGTTTCGATACACGACTACCGTGTCCGCCGTTCCATGCCATACCTGCATCTTCGGTCGCGTTCCGTTGAAACTCGGATAGCCTTTGAGCGCGACAGCACCCCATTGCTGGGCGGTGAAGCTCTTCCCTGAAGCCGGACAGTTGGCTCCATTCCCATTTCCATCCCAGCAACCAGCTGGGGAGCCGCTGAAGGACTAGAAGCTCAGGGGTTAGCCACGCACCTGTTTGCCCCGTCATATTCTCAAGCATTAGCTTATACTCACAGCGCCTCCGGCGAACAGGTCTGGGTACGCTGCTAGCAGCACATTCGTGATCATGCCTCCGGAAGAAGATCCGGTTGTAAAGATCTTGGTAGGGTCACCACCGTACTTTGTCAGCGCGTACCGCACCATGTTGGCCAGGCCCGTCGTGTCGCCACCGCCATCGTGTGTGAGTGACTTCGCCGAGGTGTTGTCCCAGCACGAGTTTGGTGTCGACGGAAAGATGAGCACGAAGCCTAGCTTATCGGCGTAGCTTGGCAGTTTCACGATCCTGCTGTAGGTGTCCTGGGCGCTACCACCGCATGGATGAGGGACTAGTCAGATTGATCATCAGGGTCAGTATTCCGTCCTTCTAGAGGAATAGGGTTGAAGCTTTGGGTTTCCTGTAGGCTATGGAATCCATTTACAGAGACTCGCTTACCGATGATGACGGGCGGCTTGGCGGCCAACTTGTCCGGCACGTATACATACATGCTGAGTTTCGTTGGGTTCTCGCCAAAGTCCGAGACTTTCGTCAAGGACGCGGCAGAAACAGCGGCGATCCAGGCCGCGGCGGCAAACAGGCGGTAGAGGCTGAGGGAAAACATGGCATATGGAGTTGCGGATCTTTCCATCGAGAATGGCGCAGAAGAGGTTGCAGCAATACGCATGGCGGGTGTTTGCGCCCTCATAAGCAAGCCTTTTGTGCTGAACTGAATTCCCCCTCACAAACGGAATACTATGGAAGAGTGCATTTATTGCACGTGGTGTAAATGAATCTTAACCATAGCGGTCAATCAGCTTACTTCCGGGTTACATTTCTGGGATTTGAGCCGGAACCAGACTCGGGACATGCACTCTCCGTGTAAATCATCTATGGGGGTGTTGGGGCTGGTGTCTTCATCCGGGTTATATTGCTTGGCGGTTATTATAAAAGAGGCTTCGCCGAACCATGTGAGAGATTCCAGCTGAGTGGCCATGCACTCAGGTCCCTCGCCGTGGGCGACTGATGTGCTGGATGTGCTGGATATGATCTGAGGATTCCTGGTGATGTACCTAATCGTCACTTTCATGGGGCTGATACCAAGGGTACAGTAGCCTGCTCGTGCAACGCCAGTATCATGTAATCGCTTGTGATCTCTGGGTTTCCTGGTCCAACTATTCTGTTCGTAATGCGGTTAGGTATCGTGCATGGTTTTACAGTTGTCATAGAGCGATGGCCATTGTCGACACCAATACAGGTCGGGTTATTCTTACCAAATCCAGAGAGATCTTTAACAATTATTACGAAGGAACGCGACTGTATCACCTGTGGCTGGCTTGCAGACCATGAAAATGCCCCTCCCCCCCCTCCTTCACTCACAAAGTCGCCGACTATCACGGCTAGGTCCGATGACGTACTGGTTCAATCCCGAATCGGAACGTTTATCAGATAACCCAGGTACCAGGTACGAACAGATACGGACAAACGATTGATTCCCTCTCGCGCGCCCGCGTTTCAACTTCAATTCCAAACTTCCGAAGCAGATACTGGTTCCATATTGGCAGTGTCGAGAAGATAACGGCGAAATTCCGCAGCAGTGCCAGTCCCGGGGACGGAGAAGTCGAAAGCCAGGATGCATCGGCAATGCTTCTGGCTTACCACCATATCCCTCGGTGTCTGGGCCCAGAATGCAAGCGTAGGCGCAGGCCTCATACCTCCCTTATTCCCTCTGCAGCAAAATGCGGACTCGACTCATCTGTTCCCCATGGCGCCCTGCGCGAGTTTCCAGCTCGAGGAGGCGAGCATCGACGACATGCAGGCCGCCATGCAGAACGGGAGCTTGACCTCGGTGCAGCTGGTCACTTGCTATCTGCTTCGGATCTACCAGACCAATGAGTACATCCAGTGAGTCGGCCCGCCCTAGTTCTGGAAACGGGGGGGGGGGGGGGGGGGGGGGGGGGGGGGGGGGGGGGGGCCCGGCGCCCCCCCCCCCCCCCCCCCGGCGCGCCCG
>MU388774.1:48812-274610 GCA_022578815.1 Xylariaceae sp. FL0016
CGTGGGTTCTTGTTTTCATTTTTTTTTTTGTTGGTTTTTAACAAACAAATTTTTAAAACCTTTTTGTGGGCCCGCCCTTTTTTTGTAAACGCCCCCCCCCCCCCCCCCCCCCCCAGCCCGCTTATGAAGAGAATGACACAGCTCTGTCCTGCAAATCAACGGGGATGCATTGGCCATCGCGTCGCAGATGGACGACGAGCGCGGCCGCAACAAGACGCGGGGGCCGCTGCACGGTATCCCGTTCACGGTCAAGGACAACATCGCGACGCGCGACGCGCTGGAGACGACTGCGGGTTCGTGGGCACTTCTCGGGAGCATCGTGCCTCGGGATGCGTTCGTCGTGTCGAAACTGCGCGCTGCGGGCGCCGTGTTGTTGGGCAAGGCGACGCTGAGCGAATGGGCGGATAGTGAGTATTGGTCAAGCGAGCATCCTCTTGTCTATGTATCCGCCCAGGCCCGGAATGACCCGGGCCCAGACGGCTTGACCCCCCGGAAGTAATCGCTGATATGTGATTTCCTTAGTGCGAACAAACAACTACTCGGAAGGCTACTCTGCGCGAGGCGGCCAGAGTCGGTCCCCCTACAATCTTACCCAGAGTCCGGGTGGTAGTAGTTCGGGATCGGCCGCCGGTGTCGCCGCGAACGTGGTGGCTTTCAGCCTGGGCACCGAGACGGACGGGAGCGTGATCAACCCCGCGGAAAGGAACGCCGTGGTCGGGTTCAAGCCCACGGTGGGACTGACGTCGAGGGCGGGCGTGATACCGGAGAGCGAGCACCAAGATACCGTGGGCACGTTCGGGCGGACGGTCCGCGACGCGGTATACGCGCTGGATGCGATATACGGCATCGACGCGCGGGACAATTACACGTCAGCGCAGGCCGGACGCACGCCAGAGAGCGGCTATGCGCAGTCCCTGACGAACAAGGATAGTCTTCAAGGCGCGGTCTTCGGGCTCCCGTGGGAGAGTTTCTGGGTGTACGCCGACGAGGAGCAGGTGCGAGCCCTGAACGCCCTCACAGATCTTATGGGTGAGGCGGGCGCCACCATCATCAACGGCACGGAGCTGCCGGACCACGAAACCATCGTCAGTCCCGACGGGTGGGACTGGGACTACGGCGGGACGAGGGGCTACCCGAACGAGTCCGAGTACACGGTCGTCGAGGTCGACTTCTACAACAACATCAACACGTATCTGTCCGAGCTGCAGAACACAGATATGCGATCACTCGAAGATCTGGTGCGGTACAACTACGCGAACGATGGCACCGAAGGCGGCCATCCGTGGCCTCTGGGCATCGCGGCCTTCTACTCCGGCCAAGACGGCTTCCTGGCCTCGCTAGAGAGCGGCGGCACCCGTGACGAGACGTACTACCAAGCGCTCAGCTTCACGCAGACGACCACGCGGAATGCCATCGACTCAGCCTTGTCGTACCAGGGAAAGACACTGGCTGGACTGCTCGTCCCCCCTGATGTAGGTCAGACGTATCAAGTCGCCGCGCAAGCGGGTTATCCGATGATCACGCTCCCAGCCGGCGTTTCGTCGACCACGGGGATGCCATTTGGACTTGCCGTCATGCAGACGGCATGGGCTGAGGCTGATCTTGTGAGATGGGGGAGTGCGATCGAGGATTTGCAGGTGACGACGGCGACAGAGTACAAGCGAACATTGCCGCTATGGCACGCATATCTAGAGAGAAACATCCCTATTAATTAGATGGGTATCAATACTCCGCAAATGCAGCTCGCCCGGGGGGTTCTTGGGTATTTGGCCGTGTGATATACCTGCTCATGAGTGTTTGATTGATCGACTGTGCAGTCCTGTGCTTCAAACGCCAATGCGGTATGCCACACCACGTTCACGAAAGTCAGGCAGCTTGCATCCCCAGTACATGTTTATCAATTGCTCCAGGTATGAATGTAGTCTACCTCTGACCGTAATACCCTTTTGTAAGTACGAGCTAGTGGTTTCGTTCCCACATCGCGCAAGGAGATACCAGATTGGCTCTGTTGAATGATCTCACAACATTCGAACTCTTGCTCGTAGATTTCCAGTACATGAGTATGCTCATCATACACACCCGAGAGAGACTCGCGGCAATAGCAATAATGGCCGCGTGCATCATTGCCCAGGCATCAGTGATTGATGACCGTCCATCGACACAAAAGCCAGTGCAACACGTCGAGTTTTCGGGTCGTCGCCGATGTGCGAATGACGAGGCAGGGCAATGCGGCCGACTAGACATCCAGGTAGTAGTGATGTATCAGCTTAAGACTTGATTGATAAATTCGCCGATCAACTTGTTCGACTCTACTGGCCTATCAGCCATGACCCAATGTGACGCTTCCGCCAGGAGCTCTTTCCTGAGTCCAGCAGGGAAATACGCCTCCATTCCATCCGTGAGCGCCGGGTTATACAATGCAGTCCGGCCGCCGACCACCACCATAGCAGGGAATTCAAACTCGACTTTCACGCCAGGCTCAGCCAACGGTTTCTCGTCGTCCCCGTTGATGGCATAAGTGCGGTACCAGTTGGCAGGCCCATGAAGCCCGTGGCGGGCGAATTCTTGCACTGTTGCGGAATGAGCCTGGGGGATATCGAACTCCAGAGAAGGACACCTACCATAGTGATCGACAATATCTGTTGACAGCAGAGGCGACGAGGCGACGTCCAAATACCGCTCTTCCACAATGCCCACGAAGAGATCGAACCCGGGTAAGCCTCCAGGCGTCACGCCATCGAACACAGAATTCAGGAACGCGCGCATGCCTGCCGGCGTCTTTGAGACGATTCTCTGCGTCTCGCCACTCGCGATCTGCACCTGATAGCGGATAATGGGGTGAAGTTCGGCCATCGTCTCGAGAGATGGTGTCTCGCGGGCGGGCGGGAAGAAGGGGATGCAGAATGAGATGACGCCACGGATCAACTTGGGATGGTACATGGCCAGCCGCCAGGCGAAAGCAGCACCCCAGTCATGCGCAATCAACAGCACGGGCTCGCTTTCGTTGACCTCATGGATGAGTTGAGCCATGTGAGCCGACATCTTCTTGAAAGAATACTCGTCTTCGGCGTCAGGAGATGAGGTCTGTCCATAGCCCAGCATATCTGGCACAACGACGCGGACGCCCAGCCGTAGCAGGTAGGGTACCTGATATCGCCAGCCCATGGCAAGATCTGGCCTGGTGTGCAATGAGTATGCGAGTCTCCAGACATTGTCTGTCATGCACATACCAGCCATGAAATAGAAATGCGGTGACCTTGGGCGTCCCTTCAGGTCCGGCCGTCATATAGTGATAGGTGATATCGCCTCCGACATTCATGAAGTCGTGCTTGACCCTCGGGTCACCTGGTGTGAGAGCGTCAAGTGCCATGGTGATATTGTGGAACTCCTAGAAAATACCAGGTTCGAAGAAGAGTCCTGGTAATCCACCTTCCACTACTGAAGCTCATGGCAAGAGATTGAGAGAAATAGAGAGGCAGGAGATGATTGTTTGTACTGGCTTCCCAATCATACGCCCCTTTCAGCCCCACTCGCTATAGGCAATGTGTCAATCGAAGGGCGCTCGCAGGGCGTCCTCAGGGTCTACTCTAGGTACCTTTGTATTCAGCGGCCTGGCTCAGTCAGCTTGGAGCAATTCTGACCATAATTCCACGAGCGAGGTATAATATGACGTACATTTCATTGGAGGTGTCCCGAGGCGAGACACAATTGCGCTATCCTTCAGCTAAAAACCATGTATATCACTTCACTGTACATCATAGCTATGGCATCCGTTTCGACGCCACCGGGGTGATTATCTGTTGTCTATATGCTTCCTACGTTTGTACCTGCTTCATAGGCGCCGTGAGTCGTGATACGGGCATTCTATGTCTCTTCTTCTACTGATTTACCCCAGCTCCTTAAGCCCCCATCCTGACCTCGACCGATGGACATTCCGCGAAGGGAACAGCTATGGGTTTCTCTAAGCAGATCTTGACGCCCCATCCTCGCTCCCTCATCGGCTGCGGGTTCTCGCCGATTCTAAACTCTAGCAGAATCTTATTGGCAAGATGGGTTCCAAGTGCTTCAAGTGTCTCGAAAGACGACTCGCCCATCGTCTGCACGCAGTCAGTAAAGTCCATTTAGCTCAGGAGCGAAACTCGCGCAACGTACGTCAACGATGATCCTCTCCAACTCGCTATGGATATCTTCAGCTGCATCAAACCTGTCTATCTCGACGTCGGCGACCACCATCTGTCGGGCTTCTCTCTCGTTTGGATTGACTCCTATCAAGGTGGGTATGTGCAGACCATGGATCCGCAATGTCCTTGAATACGATCGAAGAGGATTGTGTTCCAAAGTCTCTTTGAAGCACGCTGTCGTGGTGAGGCTGATGCCAGCGCCAAGCAGCGATGCCTTGGGAAGGTTGATCGTGAGCGACAATGACCGCAGCCTCGACGCATCCAGAAACGGGACTTGGTCTGGCGGCAACGCGACGCGACTCCCGTCCACGACCCGCCCGGTCATGCGCACCCATAGCAGCTCGAAGACATCTGAAGTCTTGGGACTCTCCATCTCTGCCGCCCCGGTAGCAGTAATCGCTGCGGCGACAGGTGTCTTGGCCGGCTTGCCCTGGCCCCAGAGCTCCATGCTGCCGAGCAAGGTCTTGCTCAGGTTGCCGTAGTGAACCGTCTCGGAGTTGACCTGATCCTTTGTGGATGCGGTGTCAAACGGGTGGGCGAACGAGACCTCGGATGACAGCAACACGGGCTGAAGCTTATTAGGGCGACCCCAAGCATCGCGGCCGACGGGAATTGCGCTCTGGAGATTGCGGACGCGGACAACGGCGACTGGCTCTCCAGCTTCTGCGCGCACCTGCCATGCGTTCAGTAGAGGTGCCGGCGGATCTGACGTCTGATCCATCTTGGCGTTTGAGGGTGACTTCCAGAAGGAAGAGAGCATGTTCATATGGACGAGTACGTGATATGGCGTCTGACTCTTTACCTTTATACCTTAGTCTCAGGTCGGATGAGGAATTGTGGAGCCCGGAAAGCAGTCAGCTTCAGTACAAGAGGCGGACGGGCAGCTGCTGGACTGTCTGTCACTCGACTTCCAAATAATAAATATGTGAGCGGCAGATTGGCAATCAGACTGCAGTGGATGAAACTGTGTGTAGATGACAACATTGGATCCAGGAAGATGGGGGGGAGGGACAGGCATACTCAGCCCGAGGACGTCAATCGTTCGCACTACCTGTTCAGACCTGTGACGAGAGCGTTTGAACCCTTCCCTCCTAAACAAACATGGCCCCACTACAGCTAGCTATGTACTTCTTAAGCTAGGAAGTAGGCACCCAAGGCACCCAAGGTGTATGGGAGATACTGGCCCTGTGCCATGATTATACCTCAACCGGCACCTTCTGAAATCAGCTCCAATACCTCGTCACGCTACCTTAGGAAGTATATAACTCCATGGCTCCGGAAAAGCGAAAAGAGTAACCACACAGTATCACGACGATTCTTATCGTTTGTTCGGCGATGAGTAAACATGACGGGACATGAGCCAAAATAGCCCACGTACGAGTAGAGGCCTACATTTAACACCGCAACGATCAGCTACCTATGGCTCACAAATCATAGACCAGTTCTGGTGCTTGCTTGTAGCTCCCCACTTGCTCATGTCCAGCTCCGTCAACTCGAGGTCGCGAAAGCCGCACTTCTTGTACATCTCGTGGCCCTCTGGTGAAGATTCTAGATAAGCCACAAGCCCAAGCTTCTTTGCCTCTTCGATGCCCCATTCGACCAGCATTCTACCGGCGCCTCGACGCTGATGCTCTGGGTCCGTTTGGAGTAGTCTCAGGTCTTGGCACGATTCGCGTTAGAGTGAGGCGGCTTTGACGTCTACCCGGCATGTAGACAGACTACTTAGGTACAGCAATGCTGGAGGGAGGGCGACACTGGGCTTCGATCAACTCACATGCATATGGCCTCTCTCCCATCAGTCTCTCCCGCTTCTTCGCGATGCCGCCGAACAGCATTTCGCACGCCTCGACATTGCATCCAGGCCCAAAAGTCCGTGCCTGGCTGGGGTCGGGCTTCTCGGTGTAGAAATACCACTGCGCCGTGGCGATCGTCTGCTCGCCTTGCATATCCGTGTCAATCACCTTCACCCAGCGGTTGATCACGGGCTTCTCTTGTAGCTCTTTGACCAAACTAGCTACCCGCTCCGTCTTTACGTCGGGCGGAAAGGGCCCCGGGAAGAGGACCTTGTTGAAAGGGCTTGGCGCATAGGCTGCCGCTTCAATGTCAACGGCCCGTTGCATATCGACTTCGGTGGCAGGATGTAGTTCTAGAGGCATGTTTGAAGTTGTTGATCATGTCTTGATTGAGAGTTGTCTACGCAGTACTCCCTGATGATTCGAGGACTTCAGCTGTCATATATAGGTACTCCAGGTACATCTTACAAAAGTCACCCTGAGGCCCAGGATCTTTGTGTTACCCATGATTTGACGAGCTGTGCATGAAATGACTCATCCGGGATGCGACCAACTCAAGCAAAAAGTCGATGGAATTCTGTTACCAAGGCTACTCTGGGGAGGGGCGCGGCTGACCATTTTCTTGCAGGTTGCCGTCGAGGACCGTCGGATGAACCTTCCTTTACCACAACCCCATAGTTTCAGGCAATATTCAATAGGTAAGTACCTACATGATATGGCTCTTTGATTCCAATCCATGTCCGAAAGTAACGACGAGTTACTCGGGTACCCTACAAGAGCAGGTCCTTGCAAAAAGGACAAGAGCATTTATGTGAGGGGCGTAGCAGTGCTCCATACTGGAAGCCTGGCTTAATCAGCAAGCCTGGCACGAAGCACCATAGATAGCTGCTAGAGACCCTTACTACTCCTCCATTATAACAGTTCTCAGCTTTAAATGCGTTGTTCTGTACATAAGTAGGTTGGAGGTTGGAGGTTCGAGGCCCTTTGCCGTGTAATTTTCTTATACAGTGTGGATAAGTAGTGTTGCCTTAATCAGCCTGTGACAGGGTTTGCTATAAGGTATCCATCAATCCATCACTAGATGGACGGGTCACAGAATGTCCAAGCTAACCAACAACATGAACATATGGCTAGAGAGGTATCATCGCTAGGACAAACAGGTGTGAAGCCGTCACGAATAGACAGGCCGAGCGAGAATCCCGGCTCAATACGCTCACAACCACACCCACCATGCCGTCCGGCCCCGTCCTCCCTCCGGGCATCACCCTGACCGGCTCGACCCAGGGCCCCCGAGGCCGCTCCATCACGGCCTCCAGGCCGTGTGCCCCCGGCGACATCATCGCCACATTCACCCCATCCCCCGAGTCCCCCAGCCTCGCCATCCCGGACTCCCCCCATCTCTCACAGGCCTGCTCCCACTGCCTGGCGGCGGCACCCTCCCGGGCCTCCGACCGCAAGCTCCGTGCTTGTACCGCCTGTAAGACCGTCTCCTATTGCGACCCGGCCTGCCAGAGGGCCGACTGGCCCACGCACAAGGCCGAGTGCAAAGTCTTCCAGCGCATGCGTGCCCGCGGTCTCGGCGTCTTGCCCACGCCCTCCCGCGCCCTTGTGCAGGTCCTCCTGCGGCCCCAACTTCACGCCGCTCTCGCCGATCTGCAGGGTCACGTCAACGCCTTTCAGCGCGATGCGAAGACTAGGTCTGACTTGGAATTGCAGGCCATGGCTGCTTTGCACTACATGGGCCGAGACGTCAACGCGTTGAGCATGAACAGTGCGGTTGAGATCTTGTGTAAAGTGAGTGGAAATTGCTCATGAGGCGTTATCGACGGAGAGCAGGTGCTAATATGAGTCGGATTAGCTGCAGGTCAATGCGTTCAACCGACTCGACGAAGACATTGGACAGTCTGGGCTCTTCATGAATCCCGGGCTAGCCATGGTCAACCACTCATGCGTGCCGAATGCTTATGTTCAGTTCATTGGCAGCGCGGCTATTCTACATGCATCTCAGGAAATTGGAGAAGGCGAGGAGGTTGAAATCTCGTACATTGGTTTGTTCTACCTCAAGCCTGTCTTCGTGTTCTGACTGACGATGTGCCATCGCAGAATGTAACCTACACAAATCGCATCGCCAGGAAGCGCTAGAAACGCGATACCAATTTAGATGTAGTTGTGCACGTTGTAGGGATGACTTGGATGTCTATCAGGTCTGTCAAAAACATTCGCATTTGGAACTCAATACCTTCAGTCTTGTTACGGACCTGCTTAGACTGCGGCACCCTCCGATTCGAACGTTCTTGAATTCGAATAAGATGCTACAAGATACTGTTGAGGAGATATATCCATCATGCTCCGGAGCCTTGCTTGATGATTCTTCCGAAGACAAAGAAACGCAACTTCGTCAACGATGGCGTGCCACCAAAGAGCTACGCAAAGCTGGTCTATTCGCCATTGAGCCGTTGAACCAAGCCCTCGTGGAGGCCAATATATACTTCACCGAACGGGAAAAATTCGCGTATAGTCTGGCTATAGCATGTTTCCTGGCTCTACATACCAACCCTTACACAGCTCCAATGCCCTTTGCCCCTCAACGGGTGAAGGGAATGCTGATTGTCGCGAAACTCCTTGCCAATACCGCACCCATAAATTCGACGACTGAGAAAGTCGCGGAAACCAGACCTTTGGAGACACGAATACTACATGCATTAAGTGAAATGGATCAAGCAACCATTTGTCAGGTTGTACTGGGGTTCGTCATCCATTACAACCGAGTCGGTTACTCGTCGGAGGGACGAGTGTATCAGGAAGCAATGGAATTGCTAAGTGATCTAGAAGCTGCGCCGGGCCGGGATGCGGAACAAGCCTTGGTCAAGGCCTTCTTTAGAAACCCCAAAGGCGCAGAGCAGAGCCTGTTCCTCAATACCGTCGTCTTGAACCCCATCTCCACACTATCACAGTTGGCAATGGATGTCATGGAAACGGAGTTCGGCCGGTGAAATCGATCGACCACCTTGAGGCAAACTGCTGAAATCTTTGACTTTCTGGTCAGATGTCTAATAATCCTAGTCTTCCTTCGTCTAGTCACCAGTGGCAGCCTGCTTCATCGTCTCCATGAAATCATTGTGTGTTTCTTCACATGTCCTGTCGTGAGGGGAACTCTCTTTCCCGAAGTATTCAGGTGCAACTAGCTTGTTTAAATCGGGCTTTGGAGTCCTCTGACCATTGCTTTTGACCTTGGTCAACCGTGGCATTCTCAAATAGAAGATTCTGCCTCCATACTGGCATTTGATCTGTATCTGGGGTGCGAGCTTGAGCTGCCCTGTTTCACCGGTCTCGACGGAGAATCTGGCTTATCAGTATGAGTAGATGTCTCGAAGGCTATAATCAGAGGCTCGCTTTCGCTTCGAGACCGTAGGACTGACAATCGAGCTCTGGTCGATTTCGAAATTCGTCTCCGGTATGGTGGAACGCTTGTCAGTTCTATACACCCTATCCTTGAGTATCTTAAACTCCATTTGCAGGGTCTCGAGCTGATTTGCCTTCCGACTAATTCTCACGACATTGCTAGTGGTTTTCTTGATCTGCTTGAGCTCATTCTTTGGCGACCTGATCTCTTCGGTAAGTTCACGGTTCTGAAACTGTTCGTAGTTCAAGTCCACCTCTACCTCGAGCATTCCGTCTTTTACATAATCGAGTTCGCTCTGAAACTGAGCAGCTTCGGTATTGAAAGTGGCAACAAGTTGTTCACTAATGCGCGTCATTCTTTCTAACTCCTCTTTCTGAACCCCAATGTCCGTCGGCAGGGATGCGTTACTGGGCTCGAACACAGTATGGCCTGATAGACTGGCCTCACTCTGCTGGGGGATGTTGGGAAATGCTTGGCATTGCTCGTTTGAGGCTGTTTTGAGGCTCAACGATCTTTGAATCTTTGGTATAGCATGATTACCATTAGGGTACATGATCGTGATCGAAGAAATGCGAAACATCAATTGACCTCTGTACTCGTCAATGACAGGATCAATGGAGGAGCAGAACTGGTAAACGACATACTCCTAAAGAGCATGGCTGGGGGGCGCCTTCAGACACCAGGTACCTAGGGTTGTTCCACAGGCGTCGCGAGCAATATCTTGAATCTTGCTGTGAGTTCGGTTGGTGTTAGTCCTATGCGAGCCATGCATCGTACATATGGGGCGATGGGCCACGCACCACTGGTCTATCAACGTGTTTGGCTCGCGCGGTCTAGGCTCTCCCGAAGTTTTGATTTCGATGAACGTTGTGATGTCTGACTTGATTATGGGACTGATATAGTTCTTGCGGATCTGAATCCAGAGATTCCAGTAGTTGCCCATGAGCACATGGCATGCTACACAAGTGCACTTGACTTTTTCCATGGCGACAGCTAATCCTTATGGACAGTGATAAGGAAGTGTAATCAAGTTATTGGCAATTCCCCTGATATTGGGTCTCACTATTACTTTGTGCGACTAGTGCATCGTGACAAATACTTGAGGGCAAACAAGGTTATCGCATCGGTTCAGGATGCATAAAATACCTGGGTAGTCAGGCATCGCGCGGCGTGAAGAAGAGGCTCAGAAGGCGGATATGTTGGCCGGCATTATAAGACGGGTTCCTGCATCGATCAACAAATGGGCAGTCGGGGAAGGAGCCCATTGTCCCTACCTGCCTGCACCTGCCTAGGACTCACGGTCAAGACACAGAGTTAACGGTACATACCTCTTCCGATGTAGGTGCATATGGCTCCCTGCGCCTGCCTCTGTATTTGAACTAAGAGATAACTTAGGTAAATATATATCGCGCTTGCCAGTCCAATGGGACAGTCACAAAGGCTTGGGAGCCTAATGACTTGAGGGGGCAAGTGAACACGCATTATGCACAATAAGGATTAGGTTGAATACGTGAATGTGTAGACAGCCTGATGTGTTACATATTGTCAGTTCACGATCGTGCCCACATGTGGCAACTCAGCCGAGTCATAGTACATCTATGCCCTGAGGGCTAGACGGCATGAGCGGCGATGATCACAGTAGGTTTTGATTCCAGAACGCGACTCGTATTCCGTTCCTAGATCATGATCCAGACTTGCCATGGGTGACTACTTCATAGTCATATGGCATTTATCTTGGTCTGACTATTTTGTACTTGCTGTTTCGCAATGTACACCTCCGCGCAACGCCAATACGGCTGTCGGAAGCCGTTTGGCTTTTCCTTTATCCATAACTCATCATCATCTCCCGGCTGTAGAAAAGACATAGCCGCTTAAATGTTCCGGATCCAACCGTCGACCATTTGTTCTTGAATCGACACAATTTTGTTCAGCCAACTCCGGTGTGCCAATTAGATCGCAAACTCGCCAGCAGTCGTGAGAATCCACCATCATTCGTATAGCACATGGAAGGGTAATTACTCGACAGTGACCGACTTGGCCAGGTTTCGAGGGAAATCAACGTTCAAGCCCTCGAGGACAGCCATCCAGTAGGCCATAAGCTGGAGTGGGATGACATTCAAAAGACCCTGCAAGCAGTCGACGGTCTTGGGAACCTCGATCTTCTCCGCTTGGTTGGCCTTGAACTCCTCGTCGTCGGGGTTGCAGATAACGATGGGCTTACCACCACGAGCAGCAACTATAGAAACGGTCAGCTTTGTCGATCCTGAATATTAAAGCCAGTGAGATGGGCAATGGACAAACCTTGTTGGTAGGCGTTTAAGGACTTCTTGAACAAATCGTCACGAGTCAAAATCATGATGATGGGGAGAGCCTCGTCGACCAGCGCCAGAACACCGTGTTTCAGCTCACCAGACATGACGGCCTCGCAGTGAAGGTAGGAAATTTCCTTGATCTTCAAAGCACCCTCCAGGGCAGTGGAGAATTGGCTGCCACGACCAAGCAGGAGGAGTGACTTCTGGTCCTTGAACACCTTCTGGCAAAGCTGCTTGATGGGCTGGTCAAGCTTCAAGATCTCCTTGATCTGTTCAGAAACATTGCCAAGACCCTCGATGATCTCTTCACGGCGCTTGATCTTGGAAGCTCGGTCCTCGCTGAGGGATAGGGCGAACATGACCATGGCAATAAATTGAGAAGTGTAAGCCTTGGTGGAGGCAACACCAATCTCAGGGCCAGCGTTCACGTGAACACCGCAGTGCGTCAGGAGAGAGATGGATGAACCAACGACGTTGACGATACCAACTGTCAGAGCACCACGCTCCAAGCAGTATCGAAGAGCCATCAATGAGTCTGCAGTCTCGCCTGACTGAGAAACGAAAACGCAGGTGTCATCACGGAAGACGGGGGCCTCGCGGTCCAGGAAATCCGAGGCCAGCTCGACAGAGATGGGTATTTCTGCAAGCTCCTCAAAGATACCGCGGACCGCCATGCAAGAGTGATAACTAGTGCCGCAAGCAATGAAGATGATACGACGGCATCGTCGAATAGTGGCAATGTAAGATCGCAAGCCACCCAGAGTGACACTCTTGTTCTCAATGTCGAGACGACCTCTCATGGTGTTGACGACGGACTCGGGCTGCTCGAAAATCTCCTTCTGCATGAAGTGGTCGAACTTGCCCTTCATGATCTCCTGAAGCTCAAGCTCCAGGGTCTGGATGCTTCGGACGTTGGAGCTACCGTCGGCCTTCTTGAGGCGGTGAATGTTGAGAGAGCCTTCGTGAATGTGCGCAATGTCATCATCCTCCAGGTACATGACCTTCTTAGTGTGCTCCACAATAGCTGACGGGTCGGAGGAGAGGAAGAACTCGGCGGGCATCGGCATACCATCGTCGGTCATGAAGGCACGGGATTGCGAACGGTGCAGAAGCGACTTGTCGGGAGCGCCGAGCATGGCGTTGGGAGCCAAAAGGTTCCCGGTCTGCTTCTTCAGGGCCACATTTTGCGAGGCAGCCTCGGCGGGGAGAGCCCCATTCTCCTCGGAGTATTCGACATCGACAAAGTCGACCTTCATGCGCTTTTGGGTCTTGACACCGATAACGAGTGGTGAACCCTTTCGGGCAGCCACAACTTCATGGGGATAGTGAACTGACTTGATGAGCAGACCGTAGGCACCCTCGAGCTCAGTGATGACAGCCTTGGCGAGGTCGACAAACCCAATTTGGGGGTGCTGGTCGTACAGGTACTTTGCGAGCTTCGCAATACACTCGGTATCCGTCTCGGTCTCGAACTTGAAGCCCTTTGCGGAGAGCAGGGTCTTCAGCTCCTTGTAGTTGGTAATGATACCATTGTGGACGACGGAAAACTCCCAGTTGGGGTCAGATCTGCAGGGCGCCTCGAATTAGCGACAGGCCTCGTAAGCTGTGTATATAGGGAGGTATTGGGGCGTATTTACCGGTGGGGATGGCAGTTCAGCCGAGAGGGAGGGCCGTGAGTAGCCCATCGAGTGTGTGCGATACCGGCATGGGAGTCGAAAACCTTGGTGGGATCTGGCTTGGACTCTTCGATGAGCTGCTTAAGCTTGGCGACCTTGCCAACCTCCTTGAAGGCGAAAACCTCGTTCTTCTTGTCGCCGTCGACAGCTAGACCGGCGGAGTCATAACCTCGGTACTCGAGACGCGAAAGACCTGGCGAGAAAAATACCAGTCAGCTCATGGCCGTCAAGGGCACTATCTGACTGCGGATACCACCACGGGCCCGGAGTATGCGAAAACACGGGTGGCTGCAGAAAAGAGCGGGCTATGGGGCGAGACTCACCGTTGACGAGTGTGTCGAGGATGAACTTTCTATCCTTCTCGACCAGGTAGTTGATGTAGCCAAAAATTCCACTGGTAAAGCACGTTAGATCAGCAGGGAAACACCACAGTTACCAATTGGAGAAATTTTTGGTGGCTTCAAAGGAAGCGCCTTTGTCCGTCTTTCGAGGCGTTGCGCGAAGCTTAGACTCACGGTTTGTCGGTGTAGAGGGGTGGAGGGGGGAAGCCTCTCAGGGGGGTAGAGCCAGAGAGGGGTATGATTCTAGTCTTACGTACCACATTGTGTCCTCGGTTTAGTTTGGTTGCAGTAAACAAGCAATTGACTTCTGTCTCTCGGGGGGGTATCTTGGGAAAAGGTGAAAACGAAAGACAGATCAGCTGCAGGTGGTTGCACGAGGAAGAGCAGAAGAGCAATGGGTGGGAAGGAAGATGCGGTCTGGGGGAGGAGCAGAGGGGCAGAGGGAATATGACAGGAAAGGAGGAAGCTAGATGGAAATTGGAGGGTGTAGCTGGGGCTTATGGGCTTTTTCTATTCACAACGAGCTGTGACCGACGAGACTGACTGACTGGACAAAAAAAGCTTGGTCCCTTTTTTCTATCAGCCCATCGGGATCAAGGAGGAGGTCAGGCTTGGTCTAAAGGAGGTACACTTATTAGTTGGTCGTGGTTGGTAACATAATGATCGCTTGGTGTGTTGCCATGCCTTAGGTTACATGCCTGGTACAATGTATCCAGATACATACCACGCCTTACCTATTTACCATACTCTCCTCCGATCGTCTCCCCTCCACCAAGGACCAAGCAACTTCTTACAGACTGCCCTCTTTGTCACCTTGGGCAGGGAGTGAGGCTTCAAAGCAAAAGGTCACTGTCACTCACCCGCTCGCCTCCTTGGTTGTGTCCCTGATTCTGTTGTGCTTTTGTGCCTATTCGTCCCATGTTGTTCACCTCTTCATGGACCTCTTCTTTTGTCCATTACCTCAAGGTATCTATCTACATGTTGCACATCCAATGTTTACAAACAGACCATAGACGGCACCAAGATACTATGTACCGAGGTACTCGACACGTAGAGGGGGGCCCAGCTCACTGGACTGCTCCTCAGAGCTAGCAAACCCAATACATAAGTGTTCTTTCTTTCCCTCTGTAAGCTCCTTGTTTGGCTTTGCGTGTGGAGAGGGCCTCTTAAGGAGGCACCTGCGGTATCACTCACTGGCGATTCTCAGCCACTTTCTTCCTCAGGTACAGAGCATCGAGGTACACCTGTATGATGCATCTTGCCGAAACCTTCTTTGACCAAGTTCCGGCCCGGACGACAGGTCGACCTGCCCGCCTCTGTCCATCAAATCCATCATTTTATCAGATATACGATGCTTCAATCACCTCTCATGGAACGGCGGCTACAACAGCCCCCAGGTACAGTACAGGTGAACTAGGTTTGGTCCAAGACAAGTGCCTTGGAGTCTGCTCTATACCTCGATACCTTAGACAGTATGTAGATATTCATGAGGCGGTAAGACTGCATGCAACACACCTACGACAACCCTCCTCCGAAGCGGTGGATGATGCATTGGTACGCACTGCAGGTCGAGATCGTGCCTTGTCAATGCAACTTTGGCCCAGTTGCCAACCCATCCCCCCGAGTCTCCAAGGCGAAAGGCCCCCCATCATTGGCGTGCTCGTGTTCAGCAGCTGCATGGTTGCACGATGGGCCAGCATGGTGGGACGTCGTGGGGACGCCGTCTGACTCCCCTGTCGTGTTTTGGGGCTGTACCTGGGCAGGCCCTGAGCAGGACCTGAGCTAATGCGGCGACTCGCAAAACCACCTAGCAAAACCAGCCTGGCAGCGCAGAAGCCCCCGTTTCCTGGCAACAGCCTAGCCCGACTTTCTTCTCGACCGCCCCTTCTCCAACAGCCCAGCGCCCGCTCGGCTCTCATTGCTACTTCACGAGCCGCAATCCCCTTGCAACCGTCCCAGCTGCGTCTAGCTCAATGGAAATCCCGATGATCAGACCAGGGCAGCGCCCCGAACACGAACAACAGGGGAACGCCTATGACGCCATACCTATTATATCTCCGTTCCAGCTTGTCAACATTATGTATGTTTACTTTGCTTGCAGTCACGACAACCCTGGCGGTCAGTTCAAATGTGCAACGGCACGCCGATGTCCCAGCCAAAGGTATTCCTGAGTTTTCCGACAAATGGGATGGATGGGGACACATGGTCAAACTCAATTCCCACTGTCATGACACGTGAAGTCATGCAAAGTCTTGTACAATTTAGGAGGTACCCGTTGTGCTTGTCTGCTCCGTCCAACAGGCGAATGCAGAAAAGACCCCTCCGACAGATCCACGCGATCTCACACCCGCCGCAAGTGACCCGCCTTGACGGTGTTTGACCACAGCCGTCGTCTACATACCTGTCAAGCAAGTAACTCAGCTCTGGAATGTTAGGCAGTGTCAGTGCACCCATATGTCTGCCACAATTCTCTCATCGCCCAGAGCCTCGGGCTCTATACAGAGCTTCTATTCTCTTTACTTTTGCGCATGCCTTACGAGAATGGGATGATTCTTGCTACTCGGTGTAGCATTTGCAGTTACAGCTGATTAATCCTAATCATTTCGGCTCAGTACCTACTGACCAGGGCGCCTTAACTTTCCATCTGCTACCTTCCGGACCATGGATAGTTGGATTTAACAAAAGGTAGCATTGTCAGAATATTTAGATCCTCCCTGGCAACTCATGTGCTATTGGCTATCGTGATGCTCCTGTCAGACTTTCGACTCGGCTCGACTGAGCACTCACCCAGTGGTTGGCTAAAAAGTACGGGCTCGCGTCATACGGAAGGATAGGCTGTAAACCAAAGCCTTTTTCCGCTTTTGCACCGTTAAGACGTTGCCTTAGGGATCGCGCTTCAAGTCCAAGACGGGGCTGGCGCGCACTACAACAGGGGTTGGCCGGCCGCCTTGAGTGGTAGCTCGGAACGACACTGCCACCAGAGCTGCAAGCCTCTTCACCTGGAAGCCTCAGTACCCCTTCATGCACTATCTCCCGGCGCGCACGTAACCAGCGACCCCTGCCCATCGCATGGCCTCCTGAGCTAACTATTCGAGATTTACCGTCTATTCGGCCAACAATTAGTTTTTGTGAGGAACTGATTCCTTTTCACTAGCCGCGATCCCACATAGCGGTTGCTAAGAATAACATTCGGTTCGGCAACACCCCGAATTTTAAAATTATGAGATGCCTAACGGATGGGGATGCCATAAGCTTGGAGAGGCCGCCGCATCACCTACATACATCTAGTGTCCGTATCAACAGTACATACTATTTAGGTAGCACGCGCAATCTCGTGTATGTTTTCGTCTATACCATGTGCAATAGTCGTTCTGATGTCAGACGACAGGGATTCTCATGCAGCATCCCATGCAGTATTCATCTTCCGTCCCTCATGCACGCTCAGCCTTGCCACGTATATGGGATATAACCGTATCGGTACGCAACGACCAGTACTCACATGGGAACATAGACATACTTCCAAAAGCCCGAAGATGAAGAATAACATACGAGAGAGGTGGGGGGACATTAAAGCCCCAATTTCATGAAAATTTTTGGCTTCATTGTGCCACTCGAATGAATAGAATGAATCATGTTTATCAGCAATTCCCCCCCCTTCCCCCCAAGCCTTCTATTTTCTGTGGTATGCGACCTTTCATGGTTTTCATTGCGTCTCAACACCAACGTCCATATCAAGGTCCATGCCAAGTCCTGCCTACGCGCGTTTTGAGCTGGACAATGACGGCTCGTATCGACTAGAGCCTGCTTGCACAATCACACAATTCAGTCGGTTGGTTACGACGTTTCTCAGCCTTATAATTGCATATCAGCGGAATCCTACCCATAGATATCTTGATCTCTCAGACAGAGATATTTCCGATATCGTATAACACTGTGATTCTCATCTTCTCCGTAGAATCAATGGTCTTGCGACTGAATTGAAGCTACCTAGAGTGTAGCCGCTCTCTTGATGACCAAAGTGCAGACATAGGTAGTTACGGGAGTATTGTCGTTGTGGGAGACGTCTCTATCACCAGCTACGATATATCAGTGCACTATAACTCGCTAACAAAAGTTCAGGCACGTCCATGAGCGTTGCTTTCATCGGGGCTGAGTGCTATATGTTATCATATTTCACAACAGTAGAGCCGACTATCAGTCTTGCTTTGATGATTGAGTGCTCGAAAAAAAAAAAGGATGGCAAGCCGCCTTGAATGTGACGAGAATGCTCTTAGGATAAGAATGAAAACCAAGGCGTAAGTGACAGTATCCACGCTGAATCAGCTTCCGGGTACCATCCTTATTTGTGTCCATATAGATGCCAAATGTCGCTCCTTCGATAGAGGCAGTGGTAAGCTTCTTGTGGCTGTCCGGCTCCGGTATCCCACGCTACGAATTGTTCTGTATCAGATATTCAACTCCAGCTGTGTATGCTGAGTTTTCTATGCTTTTTTTTCACTGAATCAAGTATCCTCTTGGAATTACCTCCAATGACCAACCAGGAAAGATCATATGACTGATACCCAAGGTCGTGCGTGTCTTCTAAGCAGTGGGGCTAAGTATACATATTCCTTGGATAATGTATAGACGTGTGTGTATCTGCCCCTCGTTGTTGTAGATGGACTGTACCAGGGAAGATTATGGGGAGGGAATGATCTACGTAACTGAAGCTGTAGCCATATCGCTATCTGTGAGATCACAAACTTCACAAGGATATGGACAAGAGCTCGCACAAATATGTACTGAGGAATGTGAATGAAAAGCAAGGCTTAGACATGCTATCTGGCCAGCTATACTACAAATTAACAATTACCCAAAATGTTGGGTTGCTCCGTTGGATGTTGTGAGACTGTACACAAGTGAAATAGCAGGTATGGCCACGCAGGTGCTGAAAGTTTCTGCCAGCTGTAGACATAGTATTACATTGATGCTATCTGATCTGCAGTGCCATGGGAATAAGCCCCTGGAACCGCCTCTACGCCTTTTTCTGATCCGATGCTTCTGTTGTTAAAGCCGTTCATGATCACGGCTTCGCGTAGTCGATCTTTCCTTCCACTGCGCGCTACTTGTTAGCTATTTGCTCTTTCAGGAAAGCCCACAGGTTTGCGAGAGTCGAAAGACATGCTTCAGAGGTGTTGGCCTCCATCGGCAAGAAGCACGACTCTCAGAACACTTCGGGACAGGTTTGAGGTGGTACTCACGTTTCTTGTTATCAGCTAGCTTTCTCACGGCCTTGTTGAAATCATCCTGGCTGATTTTGTCTCTGTATTGTCGTATCGCGTTGAGACCACTACGAATAAGTTAGAGATGATGCGCAGACATGGCCGAGGCAGGGGAATACGCACGCTTCCGTGACAACGTTTCTCAAGTCGGCACCGTTGAGCCCGTCACTCATCTTGACCACGGTCTCGAAGTCGATATCTCCCTCCGTCATGACGCTCTGTGCATGGATCTTCAGAATCTCTAACCGGCCGACTTCATTCGGCAAGGGGATTTCAATTTTGCGGTCGAGACGTCCAGCGCGTAGCAACGCTGGGTCGAGAGTGTCAGGTCGATTCGTGGCCATGATGATTTTGGTTTTGCCTAGATAATCGAAACCATCGAGCTGGTTCAGAAGTTCCATCAGTGTACGCTGAATCTCTCGATCCGCACTGGTGCCTTCAGAGAAACGCCGCCCACCAATAGCGTCAATCTCATCCATGAAGATGATGCAGGGCTCATGCTCTTTGGCGTAGCCAAACATTTCTCTTATCAGACGGGCCGACTCTCCGATATATTTGTCGACGATAGCTGATGAGACAACTGTGTAATAGAGTGAATGTTAGCCAAGCTTATAGCATGCGTCTAGTTTCAGAATGCCGGCATACCCTTCAAGAAATTCGTCTCCAGACTACTGGCAACAGCTCTGGCGAGCAACGTCTTTCCCGTTCCTGGCGGCCCGTACAGCAAAACACCCTTGGGCGGCTTGATGCCAACCCGTAGGAACAGTTCCGGGTTCTTCAGCGGCAGCTCAATAACCTCACGCAGCTCACGGATCTGGTCGTTTAGGCCACCAATACCCGCGAAGCTGATCTGGCCAGGGTCCTCCAACGACATATTGTAGACGAGAGGGTCGACTTCGCGTGGGAGCATGCGCATAATGGTCAGGGTGGTCATGTCGAGGGCAACCCGAGTTCCTTGCTTCATCTTCTCCTTGTCGACCTTTGATCTGCATCCGACGACGTATCGGGGCCCCGATGACGCCTTGACAATGACTAGATAGATGTGAATCAGTATAGTTCGTGGTATCAACCGCAGTTGCGAGATCGAGGTGCAATAGTGAGATATGGGGATGTCGCAGGTGGTGGCGATGCTTACATCTCTCTTCGTCCAGCTGCTTCAAAACTTCACCGATGATCTGACCGACGCTTTGTAGCGCCTTGATGTTATCTTCCGTTTGGTTATAGTCCTTCTCGAGTCCCTTAATCTCCAAGCGTAGTGCCTTCAGCTTCGACTCCCATTCTCGTGATTCGATGAGCTTGGCCCGGAGACCCTGGAGGGCGTGCTCCCTCTCTTGATCGGATGCCATGTTGAATTTGCGGTCTGAAGTGTGACAAGGAATATGGAAGATTTGGGAATGAATAGAGAAGCGATTGCAGAATGCTGACTTGGCGCGATGCAATATTGGGAAGGAATGGGTATTCGGGTGGTGAGTCTGTTGTTGAGAGATGTTCAATGGAGCTCGTCAATCACAAGGCTAGCTAAAGTACGGAGCTGCGAGAGGTGACGAAGAGCTCCCGCTGCCTTAGCTAGACCCACGCATAGGCCAAGGCTGAGACAGTGCATCTTATTGCATTGGTGACAAAACCGACACTGTGCTTCGAACCTTTCCAACACCTCGACCCCCCGTTAGTAACAACTCCCTTTTGCTCTTGCCTGAGTAAGTCTGAGGTCAAGTTCACCAACAACAATGCATAACACGATGAAAGAAGTTATTACCATTTAATTCACTTGTAGTATGGCGTTTGGGTACCCTGATAAGAAAACCTTCTTTGTGCCTTTCATCCACAGACTGGCTTTCCTGCACTGGAAATTGGCGATCAGTTGTAGTGGATATAAGCCTAAAGGCATAGACACCCATATCCGATATCTTGTATTTTACAATATTAATTGAGTCGGGGTTTTGCAACTCTGTTCAGTCGACACTTTCGTATCTTCAGAAGATCCCAACTCAATAGTCATGGCAGCTATTGCCTTCTTGACAACACACCTGCGCTCGTCAATCTATTGATCATATTTTGGTTATTTTGTTTGGTATATGATGAATAATGTCAAGGTATTCCGGCACATATTGCAGTGCGATTCCTATCTTCCGTTTTATTCCTCAAATGTACCTCCATGATGTGAGTTATGCAAGAGCTGTAATGGTACTAGTCATGCATGCTTATCTTTACTATTGTTGTAAAAGCCGGAGGACAGTCGGGTTTAATACGGTCGACTCGCTTAAGGCCACTATGTTGAGGCGGGTAGTTGGTACAACTTATCCTAGCAAAATGTTTGCGCGCCCTGGATGAAACCCAAGTCTTTACGCTGGGAATCAGGTGACGAAAGTCTAAGCCTGAGGAGGCATCTAAAAGACATTGTGGGTAGGAACTAAATAGAGAAATGCAACCAAGTCCACAAGGCCATCTCTCAAATGGAAGCAGCTAGGGGCCAAGTATCTTGTACAAGAGGGAGACTATCATTAATCTTGCGAACATTCGCTCTGTTTTCTAGTGGAGGTAGAATGCAATATTCCTCCTTAACATGCTTGGGTATATGTGTAAATCTGGTGGTATAGTCGTCCTTGCAGAATAGCGATCTGCCGATACACGCGGACATTCCTTTGGAACATAGACATAATTCATAACCTTCCATCATAATCCAACAAACTGCTCTCAGCCAGTCCATTCTGCTGAGATCTCCTCTCTAACGCTTTTGCACCATGTCCACAGTGCGCTTTCAAACTCCTTCCATACCTCTGGATTACTGTTGGATACGACGCCTATGGCATCCACCTTCAGCAGTACCTCCCATCGTAGTTCGGCAGCCTTGATCCAGTATCGCAAATTATCTGAACATCTATATGGCTTCTGTGTATCAGTGTGGAAGGATCCGATGGCTCCAAAGCGCCTTCGCGATTTCTTGACCGCCGCATTATGCAGCTTCACAAGTCGCAGACCATTCTGTAGGCTTTGCAGGAAAGGGGTTGGTAGGTCTGCTGCTTCGCCAAGCGGAGTGTAGGGTGGCAGAGGATCTGCTTCGCTATCAAGAGAAGCGAGAAATGCTAGTTCACGCTCGATTTCCTTGCCCGTCCAATCACCTTTCAGCCACGTCCAGCTAGCTCTTTCAGATTGCTCAGCATTTTCTATCTCGTCCTCTTTGCTGAGCATTGCCAGGATGCCAGCGATCCAACGAGCCATGATTTTATGCTCATCGTCCCGAAAGCCGCCAGCGAAGTTTCTCGTTGCCGCATGTTTAAGCACCTCCATGACGGAAAGCAGTTCGGAGCGGATCTCTTTCTCTGGCTTAATAGCGTCAAGTCGATCAGGATGCTCGTGGGACGTATAGTATACTTTGGCAGCACGGATTGCCAACGTCATCAAGTCAAGGACCTGCATACCCTGAATCTCATACCAACCCTGTGTCGGTGCTGGGGACTGAGGCGTCTGGGGTGACGTTGGAGGCTCGTTGCTTGACGGCTTGGGAGTTTTGGGGGCGACATCCACCAAGATCTGGGATGCCGCATCCAAGGCTTGTATCAAATCCGTCTTCAGCTCTTCGAGTGTTGGCGGTTTGGGAACCGGCTTCTGCCGATGAATATACGTGCTAGTTGTCGGTGGTAGAATGTGGGGATCCGGAGCATCGTAATCATCTGAATCGAAGCCGTCATGGTCGTCAACGGGTGACTCAAACATAGGTCCCGCATCGAAGCCAGGAACACCAGTGTCAGGGCTGCTGCCCATTGAAGCGTACGAAGAGTCTGCATCAGATCCGGCCATTTTCGGATTGAGGTATGCTGAGGTGTCTAACGAAGACAGGTCCAGAGTAGCTCTTGGGTGCCGTTTCCTAGCCAGCTGTCCACCTTTGCCATCCAGAAGACCCGTTCTCGAAAAGTAGTATTGGAGATGGGATATGCTCCCTAGGCTGAGAACACTATCCCTGTGTTTTGCACTTGCAGCAAAGTCTGTACCCTGTGGTCTCGTGTAGCCCCTACGCGGCTTGGGCTTGTCGTAGCTCATGGTGGAGTGACGGGAGATCATGCTAACGTCAGAGACGCGGGAGGATTGGTAGCTCGAGGAGGATTGCCGAGAAAAGGCCTCGCTACCAGTAGAGCGACGGTAGGAACCGCCGGTACTGGAAACACGCGAAACGGAAGACGCTGTCGACAAGCAACGGGGGGCGTTCGGGTTGGGGCCTAGAGCTGGGCGAGGCTTGGACTCGGGCGAAGGAGAGTCGCGGGAGAGAACCGGTGGCTCATCATGACTGGCTGCCATGATCGAAGGTGAAAGACGATCGACATACAACGTCTGAATTCGAGGCTTCGTTCTGTATATGTCGACACGCCGAGGGCGAGTGTCAGAAGAAAAGGAGGCAGACTGTGACGGCAGCCGCAGTAGATATGGACCCGAGCTGCTCAGCAGCTTCGGAGACAACGAGTGTAGATGCCGCCGGCTCGCAATAAGCAAAAAGCCGGGAATGGCAGAAGGAGAGGTATGTTGTTATGCAAGCGGCACAAAGTGTTGTGTGAGACTTGCTCTGTGACGAGAGAGAGAGTCCCGAAAGTTATAAGGGGACCCAATATCAGGACTCTCTGATCAAGGGGGGCCGTTGCCCCTTTGAGGATGGCGAATATGAGGGGAGGGGCCAAGGTGGAAGCGTGACAGATGACTGATAGCTGGAGACGGGCCAGACGGCAGCAGCAGTAGCACCAACGGCAGGCCTGTCCAGAGCCCAGGGGTTAGTCGAGTCGGGCAGGGTCGGCGGGTCAGGCTTGGGTCAGGGCAGCTGTCCGAGTCTTGTTAGCGATTGGCAAGTGCTAGGTTAGGTACTTCGCGTCAACTGGCTGTCACTTGATGCCTCCACGCGTGGATACCTACTAAGACGCGCATTAACTTCATACTTCACAGTTGTATTTTAATTCTGCCTCCTTGCTTTTCTGGTAGTGCAAGAATTGGATAATGGACAGCAGGATGAATGAATGAATGAATGAATCGATGACCTGGCTTAGAGGAGGACAGAGCACGAGGATATTGCCCTCCAAGAGTTTGAGCAATCCTACCTGGCATATCCATGGACTGTTCATGCATGCGTCGGAAATCCAGCGACCTCCAGGTGGCTTAAAGAAAGTCGAAGAAAGGACCCGGGCTATGGCTCATTGTTTAAAAGTCAATAGTCGGCATTTAATGTAAATTAACATTTCTCAGCTGTCCCAGCAACAACGTTTAGTTTTATTCCACCTACTACCTGCCTTGGGTGCGCAGCACCAATTACTTAGCGACTCATTATCACCCATCATGTAACGCAAGCTGAGCGCATTCATAGAGTATCCATGGCATTGAGTAAGTGCCTATGGGTAACTGACTAGGTACCTACATTCATAGGGTGATAGGGGTCCTGAGGCAGTTTTATTAGTGACGCTCTACGTAATATGAATCCCCCCACTGAACTGATCGTCCCCAGTACTGAAGCTACGGCATGACTTCCGGTAGAAGACTTGAAACAAACATCTTCGTCTTGGATGTACGATGCCGTCGCTTCTTGCCACTGCCCACCGATGCTGCTTTGCTGCTTTCAATCGTGTATATTAGATACATTCCTCGCCATTCCAGGAAAATCGTGTCAACAATAGCATATCGTCAACATTGCAGCACGACGGTTGATCTACATACCTAAATAGGTAGGGGCTGTCCTGATCGACGGCAAGCGTTGTGCTGGCGTTGTAGGGTAGGTATGGAAACGTCTGTGCGAGACTTTGGGGTAATAACACCTATGTACGTACATAGGTACTTAAGTTACGTTTGCGTATACTCTTATTGACTTGTGCATTATTAATAAAACCTTCCTGTCTCTACCTAACCTACCTATGTAATAAGAGTGCCAACGGTTGCTGCACTGCGCTGCACTGCATGTGCGGGAATGCAGGTGTCGCGTCGTACATGACGCATATGCCGCCTTCAGTACCGGATCATCCCAGCATCCTAGTACCTTAGGGCCATGAGCATCTACCATGTAGTAGTAAAGTGTTCTTTTTTCTTTCTCCTTCTCCCTGTCAGTCCTGTTCCTGCATAAAGAAGATCGCCAATTGCTCAAGAAGACCTATCAACAGGAATACTGGAGACTTTCCTCCTGCCTGGGCATTATATTAGCTATGTTCCCTTGCATGGAAATAATGTTCGCAGTTCGCTTGGGTTTGTGTACGACAGCTTTCGAGGTGCTGATCTCATCGATGTTGACGCTGCGTGTTGAGGCAATCGCATTAATACTGAATTCCTCCCTACAGATGTCCGAATACAGCATCTTGTTATCCGACCATTCATCTTACCAGTCTGCCAGGGCAGCACACCACTACTGAGTGTGCAACGACCTAGTTTCTTTAGTAGCTGATCTTCATTTTTTCTTATTTTACCGGATTTGGAGAGATGTTGATTTGTACGTGACGATAGTATTAACAGCGGTTCACGAGCAAATGTAGAGGCAACGATGATTACTACCATGAAGCCACGCATATAACAAAAAATTTCTACCTAGATCCCAGTGCACAGAGTAGCAAACGCCCAGCTGGCCTCATTTCCAGCAACTTGTGGCTGAGTAACTCAATGTTCCAATATCCAGGTTGCTCCTCAGGCGTCCCAAGCTTGCTGAACCTCACCGCCGATCTCAACCCATATATAGGTAGTATAGAATTAAGAGGTCCTATGGTGTTTGCATACCCTCAAGGCTTGCGCCAGCAGGTCTTTTGGTGGACTAGGGTTGGTATCATCGTGGCTCGATCTCAGGTGCGTGGTGTAGGCCTATGAACCACAGCATGAAGATCATGGTCGACGAATGAGAGACAGAGGGCATCACCTCGCCCAATGACTGGCTCCAACGAGATACATACCAGTACATACAGCATGACTCGAAACGGTCAGTATCGGGATCAGCCAGCAGAATTCACATACGGCATTTAAGGGAATACCTACCACGTGTATCGAGGCACACATGTCCAACTTGCTATACATAAGATGGCGCTCTTACATCAGGCAAAGGTATCCCCAGTCGTCTGATGTTGCATCAAGCTGGTCTTAGGCACGCCCCAATGATACCGTACCACCAAGGTATGGTACATACCTGAGCCGAACCTGAGGTACAGGAGAGCGGACAGTCATGGCACGGAATTATTACTGAGCTAGTTGGGACGGCTCACGAGGTAACGTGAGCAAGGGAGCTCGGAAGTTTGTAAGATTAATCGCATCAAGACTCGAGGATCTTTCCTCTCGTCAAAATTGATAGATGGGTACATAAGATAACCAAGCACCTGGCGGGAGTCTGGAAAAGTGAATTAATTGGGGATGAACCCTCCTTATTCCTCACAATGAGCCAGCCCTCTTTCTGAACGTGTCTTGTCTTGCTTGTCACTCATTTATTCCCTTTGCTACAGATATTTCCTTGTGTCCATCATTGTGACTCAAACAGAGGCTTGTTCAGAAACAAGAGCTCGGTTTCTTGCTTTTCTTGTGGATCGACTCAGTCAAATAGGCTGAGAAGGCTGGCAGGCGGCATTCTCCCTTCTGAAACGATTTGAATTTCGCAACAATCTTGGATCCATCCCCTGATTCTATACTTTCACTCTAGACAATCACGATCTACCATTTTTTACTACGATCACACACGACGCACACCTTCGCGGAGTTTCCCTATTGGCGCAACTCGCAAACGCAGTTCATTCACCTACAGCCGAAAGCCTACGTACATAGCCTCGCGAACTGATGAAACTGCTATCACGCCCGGCATCCTCCCAACTGGTGGCCCAGATACCTAGCTGTACAGGGAGTAGAGGCTCATTATACCGACCAGCTGAGGTATCTTTTTTGATTAAAGGGGACGCGCAGAGGACGGGAAAGGCTGCGGGTCTACTACCAGGGTACCTATCCAAATAAGATACCTACGGGCTTACATACTTACCTACTTACTTACCTCCCACATAGCTCATCAGGCAGAGAGCTGCGCGCGCTAGAGCAGGCGCGTTCAGGGCCTTCCGTCGTCCCACAAGACAACTTGCGCCTACTTGGCCAGAGAGGCCTATTGAGCCTTCCCTACCTAAGTACTTACTTAGATTAGCTAAGGTACCGCGACTGGAGCTGCCGCACGCGCACAGGCTGCACTGACATCTTGATGACAGGGCCAATCGCTACCTTATTGCCACTCGTTGCCAAACCGCGCCAATCCCCGACGCAGAGGGCCGCATCTGCCAGCGTGTCACTGAGGAACAAGAAGCACTTCACCCGACATTATCCAAGAACCAACGCCAAACAAGGGGATCGAACGGTGGACAGTGCATTTTCAGTGCCGTGCCTGGAACCAGTGCCGTACCTGCCCAAGTCGAACTCGCGCCCATCGCTAAATACAGGTGTCTACTTACCTTACAGCAGGGGAGGTAGTCATCGATCGGGTCGCTCGCTGCAGCTGTTGAGATCGGCCTACAGTAGATGTCAATAATATCACACCTCGCGTACGCTTTCACGCTCCTACCAAGGCAAGGGGAATGACAGGTTCAACCGTGGTCGGCCCTCACCACCACCAATCTCCATCTCCTGCGCCCGCCCAAGTCACCACCACCTCCACAATTCCAGAGCCAGGATCAGTCGGATCAGGATCGAATGGGCCAAATCATCAACAGCACAATGCCGACCCGCCGCAAGCTATCTTGACCTTTTCTGATGTTCCGACCGACCTACTCCAGCTCGGACCTCTCGTCGATCGACCCAACAGTGCCAATACGGTTCGTCAAACCATCATCAACGAAAACAACAACAACAATAATTCTGCCTTGCCGCCTGGCAAGCCGCATCACCAACACCAGCCGCGCAAGCCTTCACCTGGCCTGGCAGCCCGTCTGAAGGCTCTCGGCTTTGGCTCCAGCAGATCATCAACTCCTCCTCCGCAGTCATCCTTCCCTGACCACATTGGTCGTCTCAACGAGGAACAGCTACGAACCCTCGACTTGAACCACCAGTCCAATTCGGCCGGCGTCATCGTCGAACGACGCGGTCGGCCGTGGAAGGGTGCTGGTGCCCCCCTCCAGCTCTTGCGATCCAAGTCGAGTCGCGATTCCTTCCGCAGCAAAAAGGGCGACGAAGAGAGGAAAGCATCGTCGCCCAACCAACCAGACTTTACAGCTCCCAAACCCGAGCTTTTACCCGAGATATCGGAGGCTCCGCCGATGGAAATGGACACGAACAAATATCGGTTGCCGGACCATACCAACGGAAATGGCACCAAGGCCACCCTCGATACTCGCCGCGATCATATCGAACGAGATACGCGCGGAGGCGAGTCTACAACACCGCCTCCACCGCCCCTACCCAAAGATACGCCGCCCGAAGGCACCGCCTCGACAGAGTTCACGCCTGACCTACCCTCTTACTTTAACCCTCTCGGCTTGCAACGAGCAGGCTCTATCTATACAATTTCCCGAGCGTCTTTCGCCAATCAACTTGCGCAATTGACCGCCCTACAGCTACCCGATGCCGAATTGCTGTCCAGTCGAGTTGCTGCAATCCCCACAGCGCAAGCAGCTACTAAAGCCTTGATCGGTGCTGCCGAACAAATACGAAGCTGGATATCCAAGGCCTCGGAGGTTATTGCCGGCTTAGACAGCGATGATGATGTCGAGTGGGCAGCTGCTGGGGGCAGAGAGGGTTACGAGGAGGTTGAGATTGCCATACTTAAATTTGAGGAGCTCATCAACGTTTACGTCACAGCGATCGAGGCTCTCCAAAATCGTTCGGACATTGTCGATGTGTCTGGCGAAGATCTTACCGCGGCCGTCACGCAGATGGAGTTTATCACGGACGAGTGGACCAACATTCGCAAGTCTCTAAATAGCGCTAAGGGCCAAATCGAGACGGCGATGGAATGGGAGGAGCTCTGGAATATGGTGCTGGGAGATATTCAGAACGAGATGGACGAATTGAGCCGGCTCGTATTCGAGATGGAGGAGCGGCGCCACAAATCTATTCTGGCAGTGGGCAATGGTGACAGTGTCGATATTGGCGATTTGGAAACCATTGTTGAGGAGACCCCTCCGACTGTCGCAAGCAACAGCAAGCGATTCAGCATGCCTGCCTTTCCGCTCAGTCCTGCTTCGCCGGCCCCCCCCAATTTGACCCAGGACGATTCCAGTCTCCTGGCATTGTTTGCGAGGATGCAACCTTTGAGGGCTTCGTTGGATTTCTTGCCAATGCGACTTTCGGTTTTTGAAGCCAGGGCGTCTGGGGCCTTCCCCACGGCCTGCGATGAGCTTGAAATGAGAAGAACAGGTCTGGAAGCTACCTACAAAAAGCTAGAGAAAGACGCAGATTCCTTGCGAAAAGAGCTAGGCGAAGATAAATGGGTTCTTGTTTTCCGCGGTGCGGGCAGGCAGGCACAAAAGATGATCGAGTCCGTGGATCGAACCATGGCGAAGCTTCGCGAAGGTATCGACCAGGGCCTTCATTTGTCCAACCCGGCTGTCATGAGCAAGAAGATCGAGAGTTATGAGGCCAAGAAGATGCATTACGGACCGGCCATCGAGCGTGTACTTTCCATTGTCGACAAAGGCGTCAAGGATCGGTTGACTGTCAACGGCGAAATCTTGAGATTGCATACCGAAATGCAGACCAAATGGGACGATGTGAGGCAGCAGATGAGAGACACGGATGTAACCTTGGAAGAGATACAATCGGATAAACGAGGCCAACAACTGCGAGACTCGATCTCAAGCATGCTGTCAAATGACAGGTCTACAATTGTCAGTGGGGTTGAGACCCCAGGTAGCTCGCCGCCGTCATCCGTTGTCATGTCGAGTTTGGGGCTGGAGCCATTCACGCCGCTGACCAAGAAGTCTGCCCGCTCATCAAGCGTGGGAAGTCACTTACCTCAACCTGCTTCAGCGCGAAGAAGTAGTTCTGCTCTTACGCCACTTTCAAGAAGACCCGTCGGTTCTCGACTCTCCACGCTCTCAAATAACTCTAACCGCTCAACGCCATCTCGCAGTGGCTCAGCGACTCCCGTCGCTAGTCGTCTTCCTAAATCTACTTCTAACGTGGCAGACAACCGGCCCCGTTGGAATGGATCTACGAGCACAAAGGACTGCGATGTAGGGCATAATTTCAAGCCCCTTACCCTAACTACACCCAGCCCTTACGCGAAACGGAGTCCCACGCCCATGCGTTCTGTGTCCTCGATACCTTCTCCAACTACTGGCCGAGAGTCCAAGCTTCCACTGCGAAGTCCACTAGCACGCGGAACTTCTGCATCCCCTATTCTCGAGGACGCACCCCCGAAGCGAGGGACATCCCGACTCTCCTTCCGTGACAGAATCGCGGCCGCCTCTCCTAGTCCGTACGCCCAGCAAACGTTGGCTCGACCGAAGCAACGGTTGACGACGCAAGCCTCAACGTCTCAGCTTGATGGCCGCAGATCCTCTCTACAGCCACCGAGACCTCAGGAAGGTTTCGAACCCAAACAGAGGTCTGTCAGCTCTATGGCCGCGACTCGGCGGACTAGTTTGCTGCCCCAGCCGAAGGCGAAAGAAACACCAAGTGGCCGCAAGAGCTCGACTGGCACGCGTACGCCTGCTTTTCGAAGAGGTAGTAATGCAGCTGACGAAGCCAAGCCACGTTGGCGATTTTAGGCCTACTGCTACATAAATGACTGCAGACGATCGACATGACGCTCGTTTTGATAATCGATCATCTCCCGGGGCCGATCATACGAGGTCCCTTTTCTTTTCTCGATTCTCTCCGCATGATACCATTTCAGAATCACTTCCAGATGCTCTTGCCTTCGTCATTATGATTGTGGGATGGTTACGAGCTCATAGCCATAATCAAATAATTCACGTCGCCTCTCATGCAAGGTTCCAGGCGAGATCCCAACACGCATACTGTTGTTGTTGGTGACAGGAAATGAAAGCACTGGATAGTATTTTCTACTGTATGCAGTGCGAATCACCGCATTACGTACACCCGCTCTCGTGATGCAGATCGTCAGCGGCATGGCGAAAATGGAGGCGATTGGGTCAACGGCGTTCTATGGGGGGTCAAGGGAATTATGTTGTTTTATTCAGTTCCAATACCAAGTGATACCTCCAAGCATTCTAGGAATACGGCAGACCAAAGAACAAGGTCAGGCTTAGAAGAGAAACCAGAGCTGCCTGCCCACATAGCGTTGGAGTATTTCAGGCCAAGCAGGTGGGAAGCGCAGAGAAGAGATTGTAGAAATTTGTTATGAGCGGCAGTGTAGTCTTCAATAACAAGATGGGTCTTTTCCCAAAACTTCAAGTTCTGTCCTGTGATCGTACAAGCCTGGTCCCAAGGCTCAATGAAGTGCGCAATGAGCAACGGTCCCTTGTGTCGCTTGAGAGAAAGTATGTACGGCTGCCTGCCCTGCCCTCGTGGCCAATGCAAAGCCCCAACACTTGTTTCATCGGTTCAGGGTGAAATAGACAGATCGTTGCAAACTACATGATCGTGCTGAGTCAGCTCATACATGAGAAGCCGGAGAATCGTGCTATTTATTCGACTACGATGATATCCATGACCTAATTGTCTATACGGTACAGGTAAATGGATTACTCGTGATTTCTGCCAGTTTGCCTTGGGGACAACCGGTTCGGCTCTAACCAGTACCCTTACACTTTCACCTCGGCTATGGGAGAAGCGACTGCACCGCTGCGAGTGCCGCGGCGGGTGACATTATCATGAGGTTAAAAAACGAGAAACATGACAGGTTGTTGAGTACTGGTCCCCGTATCCCTCTCTGGTCTTTGCCTCTGAAATATACATCACACAGCTGTCAAACATCTCCAAGCGATACGCCAATGCCATCGGGTGTCAACCCATAACGCCACGCCCCGCCATGCTATGCTATGCTAATTGTGCACACGAGGAAGAAAAAAGCACCCAGACATTTCGGCATTAAACGCACACAAGTCAGTGACTCGTCAATATTCCATAAGCCCGATCCCGCCATGGCTTACGCCGCTCGGCCTCTTATTCCTACTTGCAGCAGGCCCTGCTTGAGCGAAGGATCCGGCACCAGGTCGTGGGGACTGACCACTAGCTGTCCTACGTGCGCGCGTGATACCACCACCTCGTTTCTTCGTGTATCTCCCCTTGGCTGAACCACCAGATGATCTCCTCGTGTAGCTCTTTTTGCCCCCACGCCACGTATTCTTGCCTCTGGGTGCAGCTGATCCTGTGCGGGCACGTGAGGACTGGGCCTCCGACGCCTCAAAGTGTTCGAGCCGTGCCATGAAAGCAGCTCCTTCCGCGGACGGCTGAAAGTAACCTGAGGTTTCCCCCTCATTCCCAGACTCTTCGATATCTTCCATTTCTATGTCTTGATCATCGTCAGAGCTGACGAGGTCTACCACGCTTCCATGCGAAGCCGATGTTAAAGCAGTGTCATCAGGCCCAATGCCCATGATCTCCTGATACTGCTGGTGATAGAGTTGTATCAAAGGCAAAAGTTTGCTCCCATATCTGGTCACCTTATCCTTATCGATTCCTGGTATGCGCTGCATCTGATCCAGCGTCACCGTCCAGCTCAGTCCCATCTCTCGAAGCTCGGTGTGAGTGAAGATTGGTTGGCGTAGCGATTTAGCTGCTCTAATTCTCTCTTCCACTCCCGTTGCTTCCTCGGCAAAGCTTTGAACGATATCCTTATGGACATCGTTCAAGGTAGCATCGCTCATACGTGTGTCACGAGAAATGGGCGGCCCAATAAGGTCCTGCTGGCGTCTCCGCGCGCCTCTCGATGGAGGCATCGTCTCAAATCCATCATCTGAGACACTGTCATTGTCGCCCACGACAGGTCTGTCGCGAGCATGGCCAGTGCCGTGATGACCATAATCGTCGTCACTATCACCTATACGTGCCACGGCTTTCCCTTTCTTCTTCTTGGTGGCCCTGGTGGGAAGCACAGGTGAGGACACAAACGTCGAAGCCGGTGCTGCTGGCTGGTCTAGTTTCCTCTGTACCTTGGCTGTAGCTCTGTGACTGCTATCGCCCTTAACGCGAGTAGTCAAAAAGAGTTTGCGCTGGTTCCCAAGAAAAGAGCGAGCTTTTCGCCCAATCTGTAACGTGAAGATTAGCTGGCATTCGAAGTTGAATTAGAACAAGCGGCAGATCTACTCACCCTGAAATATTGAACGGCAATGCCGATTTTCTTGTTGATGATATTGTCTTCACTCAGTGCGTCCTCCATTACAAGCCGATCGATGATGCGATGAATTTCGTGCTTTGGTAAGCCCTTGGCGATACCATAATATTGTTCAGCACCCTCGCGGTCTTCAGCCTTGTTCTTCTTGCCCATTAAGTATTCCGTGCACTGAACAAGGGTGAGCTTGCCTCGAGCTCGAACGGTCTCGAGCGCAGCCACAGCATATTCTGTGAAGTCCTTGACCTCGAAGACATCCTGGGACTTGCAATTATCGCAGGTAGCATGACACTGGTCTTTATTGAAGGCCTCTCCGAAATATCGGAGGATCTCGACACGCCGACAATCGCTCTGGTTATCACAAAAGGCTGTGACCGTATTAAGCATATTTCTCTGCCGTTCTTTCTGTTCATCGCTACCTTCACCATCAGATATCATCTTCCGTAAAGAGGTGACATCGCCGTAGCTGAAGTAGAGGTAGCATTCGGATGGTTTCCCATCGCGACCTGCACGGCCTGTTTCTTGGTAATACCCCTCCAAACTCTTGGGTATGGATTGGTGGATCACGAAGCGCACGTTGGGTTTGTCTATGCCCATGCCGAAGGCGATGGTGGCAACCACGACTTTGATCTTGCCTTTTTGCCAATCCTTCTGGATCTGGGCTTTGTCTCCGGCCACCACATTCGCGTGATAATGATGAGCCGCAATACCGTGCTCTTGGAGCTTCTTGGCAATGTTCTCTGCGGATTTACGAGATAGCGTGTAAACAATCCCTGTTTGTCCGCTATACTTGGAGTTGATCAATTCCGCAATGGTCGCCGTATTGTCTTTCTCCTTACGCAGAACTTCATAGTACAAGTTCGGGCGGTTAAAGCTTTGTGAGAATTCTTCACATTGCTCGATCCCGAGGTTGTGCTTAATGTCCATTATGACATTTTGAGTCGCCGTGGCGGTCAAAGCCATTAAAGGCACTGTTGGGAATCTCTCGCGAAAGCTGCCAAGTTGCTTATAGTCAGGGCGAAAATCATGTCCCCATTGGCTCACGCAGTGAGCTTCATCAATGACGAGACGAGCAAGTTTCTTATTTCGATAAAGTGTGCCAAGGGCATTCAAGAAGGTTGTGCTCTTGTTAATCATTTCGGGGGTGACATAAAGCATGCTCAGGTGGGTTTCTGGATGCTTATGCTTCAGGATTGTGAGTATCTCGCTTTTCGACGCTGGGTCGGTCTCGCCATTGAATGCTGCTGCCCAAATATGCAGTGATTTCAGATGCTCAACTTGATCTTGCATCAAGCTGAGTAGTGGAGAGACCACTACACTTATGCCGCTAGTCTTCCCACTGCTGACGACAGCTGGAAGTTGATAGCAGAGAGATTTGCCTCCACCAGTCGGCATAAGAATGAAGGCATCGTTTCCTGCGAGCGTGGCATTGATAGCTTCCAATTGGTTGTGCCGGAAATATAGCATCCTGAATCGATCTTTCAGTGCCCGTTTCACATCTCGATACCAGGGTTTGCTCTTCAATTCAGGGGGAATAGCAGACGGCCGCGAAGCTGTCGTAGCGATAGATTTTCCTTTGCGACCTCCAGCATTACCCGATGTCTCTAAAAGTGCGGACCTAACCTTTTGTGAAGGTGGTCTGTTTTCGGAAGACGAATGCTGAAGCTCGAACTCCTGAGCAAGCTCAGACATGTCGAGATCGTCACTATAATCACTCTGGTAGGCCTGCTGGTGACTACGGGTCATCTTGGTTGGACTTTTCCGGGCCGCCGAATATGCCAGGCGGGGAGAGACTCGACTTGGTTTTGCGACATCGTGACTTGTAATCGTCTGGACATACTCTACACTATTATCATTGTCGTCATCACTCTCATCCACGACTATATTGCGGCGAGCCAAGCGTGGCTTCAGACGCGCGCTGGCTTCCGTTCGAGCAGACTCTTCTTCCGCTAACATGAAAGGCGGTAGTGCATCGACGTGGACTCCATTCGTGTGCCTCGATAATGGAGCAATATCGGGTTGATACCTTATCTGGGATCGTGGCTTATGCATGGAGGTTTGATCGGAGAATGATGGAGTTGCCAGGTCATACGGCTGGACCTGGGTCTGAAGTACGACTTGAGTACTACCAGCCCCGGGGGCCAACGTTGTGTCTCGCGAATAGTCCGAGGGCGTCGCTGCTCCGGCAAACTGCGTAGATTGGACAACTGTTGCCGGGCGACTATCCTGCGTGACTTGAGTGCTTTCATTTGCGAAAAGCCCAAGAACATACTCTTTGTCAACGAATCCTGAATATGGCAATTTGTCTTTGAACGAGCCTTCTCGCCTTCTAAGCTGAGCATCCAATTCGTCTAGGCGAGCCTCCTCATCCTCTGTATCCAAATGGTGCGCGTAAGCGTTGTCGATTCGTGATATTAAGGCTTGCCTTATGTCCTGCAAATCCTGATATGACCGATATTCTTTCGACAGGCCTTCCAAAGAAGATTGTTGCCGGATGATTTTCTTCTTCTCGCGCTTGGATAGTCTTCTCAACCCTTCGTCGCTCGTCTCCAGAGCACGCCTGAAGGCAGTTCTGTTCACTGACATTGCACCTTCCAGCGCCGCACGTTGTCTCTCGATTGCCAATGGTTTCTCGAGGAAAAGCTTAAGCATGGCAGACAAGTCTTCCTCGCTCGGCATTGATATCTCACTTGACGGGCATGATTCTTGCGAGAAGCTGATCGGGGTTTCGCTTGAAGAAACTTGCGCCACTTGATTGTAAGAAGGCGCTTTCCTATTCTCTTTCTTGGGCGACAGAGAGGCTTTTGTTTCCCGGCCCAAGACGTGTCTGCGAGTCTTCGATGGAGTCTCCTGAGCGATGACATCATATTCATTCGAACTCTTGGTAGGCGACCGTTTGAGCCGAGCGCTCGATTGTGCAATAGGGCTTTTCGGGTAATGGTGAGCAAGTGGAGTCGTGGACTCGTCATCCGAGTCCTGTATGATCCGCTCGTCACGCTTTGGGGTTGCAGTCCGTCGAGCTTTGCTTTGCACGGGAGTTTCGGGAGCGCTGTTTTCAAATACAGAATCCGAATATGATACTGAGGAAGTAGCTGCTTTCTTCAATGCTTTACTGCTGGACGCGTTTTGTGGCGTTTTGCATGGGGAGCGCTCCGTTGTGCGCAGGACCACAGGCGATACTTCGCCAGCAGGCGTTCCTAAGCGCCTGGCCTGGTGACCAATTTTGCCTTCCTGTATAGTAGTCACTTCCGATGGTGTCTCGTGGGAACTAATTTTGAGTTTCCTCCTGACAGGTGACTTCGTTGGTGAGCGCTTCGCCTTTGACTTCAGCGCTTCCTCGTCGGACAGGAGCTCATAAATGTCGGGGAACTCATCTTCTGAAGGAATGGGCGGTGGGAGATGACTTATTGGTTCATTTTTGCGCTTCTTCCCTCGCTTTGCAGACAAAGGCAGAGGACGAGATGCTGTCTCTTCCTCCCACATCATAATACTGTCTTCAAAAGTGGTTGACCGTTCTGAGGGTGGCAGGGGCGCGGGTCTGCTGGCATGCTCCTCTTCCCATATCATCTCGTCATCCCCAAAAGCAACTGATGGTTCGCTGACCGAAATAGATTCCGGTCGAGAAGCAAAATCTTCTTGCCATAGTCGCGTGGCATTGTCAAACGCTGTTGAAGTAGGCGAGGTCGCTAGACTGTCTTCGGTTAAGTCAATCGTGTCGAAAACACGTGTATTTCTCAAAGCACCTGGGGTAAGAAGCGGGTTTAGAGGTCGTGATTCGACAGTCCGGTGGCGGGGGGATGTCCGCTTCACAGTTGCATTCTTCCTTGAGTACTCGGAAGTGAGCGATAAATTGGTCGTCGTAGAAGTCGGTGTGAGGAGCTGCTCTTGTGCCAGTACGAGATTGGGTCGCTTCGAGCCCGATTTTGAGACTAGCCTTCCCATGCTCCCTGCTACCGTGACCACGCCTTCGTCATGAAGATCCTGCGACACGGGGACCGATTCAATTGACCCATTTGCAAAAGTAGGCTGTCGATTCCAGTCACTGGGTAACGGTGGATATAATGAGGGCGGAGCGAGATCTTTCGGGCGGCTTGCGGGTGGGATCTCAGTGGCTGGGGTATAAAAGGAAGTTGTCGCGTCGGAGGGCGAACGATCTCGAGGGACTTGGTCGCGTATCGCGGGTAGAATAGGCGCGTTTGGTGATGATAGGTTGTTGTTAGCTAAGAGCCAATTCAAGTGATCGCTCAAATTGTTTCTAGTCATGAAGACGTCTGGGATCTCATGTCCCTTTCCAGCGCCATGTGGATCGAGTGGTGATTGCTAACGGTATGGTATGGCGTTGCGTTCCGTTTTGATGTTGTCTCTTGGTAGCGCACTGGATTCTTGGTGTTTGCCTGCCAGCCCACCGAGTGTAACGCGATAAGCCCACCAAAAAGAAGCTTGGGCCACGTGCAGTTCCATCGCGAGACCAGGTGACTTCAATTAAGCACTCTATTGCACGCCACGAGTGGCTAGCAAGAGGTACCTAGGTATATTTCTGCCACTACCCCAAGTTTCCCAATACATCCAGTAGCTTATTGTTTTTGTCCCTGGCCAGTCGCGTGCTCCATGATCCTCTCCCATACATGGACCGGCTAACAAACATTACATACTATATGCCGTAGTAGATGTAGTCGACTCGGCGGGTATTCAATCACAACTCCGCTGGTTTCACTACCTTTGGGGATTACTGCTTCTGCTACAAGAAAAAGAAGCCCCAAGCCCGGTGTATGCCGGGTGATAGCATGGTTTGGCCATGTCCCAACCGCTTTCTCGAGATCAGTCTGTATCAGAGAGGCAGCCTTTTGACCAGTCGCAGTAGAACCCTACTGCGTGTGCAGTTTGAAACGCCAGGCTTTGGAGTATTTGCGGTTGGCGACTTCACAGGCAAACGAATGGCACCAAATTTGCTTGGTTGTCCGTCTAATGTGGCTTAGAAGATCACGGCGCTGTTTATGTTCTAAAGCTGTTCCAAGTCGCTTGCTAAAAACGTTCGGCCTATGGTTGGCTGAGAGCGGCTTGCAAGAAATATGGGAAATTACGGATTCGAGAAGAACACCAAACTTTTCTTTAACTGGTCTCTTATTTGACATTGTATAAGTATAGAGGTAGGCTGTTATGGAGAGTGGAATGACCTTGGTATGTATTAAAAAGATGTCTATGTCTAATTGTTCAGTATGCGCCCGCTAAATTCATAAGTCTCACGGTCACGTCATCGTCCTTCGCGGCCACCACACATTCAAGATGCAGAACAATTTAACATGCCTCGTCTCCTGTGATCTCCTTCGGCTTATCAGTGCTATTGAAGAGATACATGACCGTCACAATCAGCTTTCCGACTGCAGAGACGAAGATGGCTGCCGCAGATCCAGCAGATCGATAGATGCCTGCGCCAACAAGAGAACCACATGCCAGCGAGAACAAAAACATGACACGCCTCGTTCGCGGTCTATTGTTGAGTTTGAAAATGCCGGGGTCGATCATCAAGTCAACCCAGGCCGCCGTTGCCATCGCTGTGGAAATTTCCGTCATCTTCATAGACCTCGACTGGATGACCTGACTACCTGACGCGAAAGCTAGGAGCGCGATGACAATGACGGCGTTTGTACCCTTGATCTCAGTCCCATAAGTGTGTTGCATTGCAGCAGCGGCAAACACAAGACACGATTGGAAGAAATTGGAACAGACGAGCCACGACCGCCTCCGGGCGCCAACAATGTGACTAATCTGGCCGGTGATCCAGCCTGCTAGCAGGAAGAACCCGAGGGCCGCCCCAATGTTTGCCGTAATGAACATCTCGCCGTTCAATTCAGGAAGGATAATGGCGAGCATGAGGAAGACGGTGTTACCGGTTTGATTGGAGGCGAAGCAGTGGTAGTCAGGGAATGAAATGGCGTCTTGGATGCCGGTACAACTATGGGTTACTGAATGTCAGTCATGAAACATTTAAGGATAAGTTTCGACCCTGAGAGCTCTGACTATTGGACTGCATGCGCCAGTGATTGTGTACAATGAGATGGCGAAAAGTTGCAAGGTCTGCTTACAATGTCAAAAATACAAGCTCGAATTCCACAAAGCTGGAAGCTCGTACAGGTTCTTGCATATGACTCCACATCCGCGAGAAGAGTGCCATCGATTTTGATGATGGGACCAAAGAATGGTCAGAAGTATCGTCGGCTTTCTCAAGAGGTTTAGGCTCTCGGCCGTTAGGGCCTTCAGGTTGGGGATCCGACATTGTGTTGTTTGGCATCCGCGATCACTTGTATAATGAGTAGGTTATCAAACAGTGAAGAGCACGAGATGGAGCTTCGCGTTCAAGATCAAGGAGTATTGATTGATTATCAAAGTGCCACAGCTTCTTGAAACCATCAAAGAAAATAGATCAGGTGGTCAGCTAGCCCGACGAGAAACGTTTAATATCAACGGCATGGTCACAGGAAATTGCCAACCGCTATCGCTCGGACGGCTCCTGCACGGCTACGGTCTTGACTGTGGCAAAGATAATAGAAGCCGGACGACAAAGAGCAGTTGCACCCAACGGCTCGGATGGCAGCAACAACGGTCAGCCCATAGCGTTGGGCGAGTTTCTAGGTTTTGCGCTTGACTCATGCCCAACCCGACAACCGCTCTCTTGGCTCTGGTCCATCAACGTGGAGTCAGGGTTAGATATTGGATCGATAAAGAATTTTCCTTGATCAGACGTCAAGGCGTTCCAGCGGCTTCGGCCCCGGTTGTCCTCCATAAGGCAAGTAGCTTGAGTCTATTCGGTGGAACTCCGGGGCCGAGAGCCCTCACCGATAGCCTTTCCCGTCTCCCGCGCCTTTGTCCCCTGCAAGACGTTGGACAAAGGCGGTTGGCCGATCCAGGCAGTCGCAAAATGGCATATCGGGAGAAAAATGTCATCCATTGGGAGGCTTGGCTCAATTTGGAAGTTCTTGACAAGGAGACAGCTCATCACAACCCGTTACGACGTAAAAAATGTAAAGATGATAGAAACAATAGCGGGACTAGAGAAAACATTAGCCTGTTCGACCTCGTTTTCAGCAATGCCCACAAAGGTGGGCTTGACGGCAAGGTTGTTGTAGGCTACCACATTTAGGTAATGCAGACTGTACCTATGTGGAATGTCACTTCTGCTAGGCATTCCGAAAGGTTGGCCTACCATAACTTTGCCAGGCCGGCGGAAACCGAACACGGCCCAGATGCGGTCTCGCGAAATGCGGGTAGGTAATAAGTTTACCGGAACCGCATGCATTGGCGAGGCTTGGCAACAAAGAGGCTCTTGATCACGAGACAGCTGCAAGGGGCGAATTGGAGTTGGGGCTTGGCCCGTCAGCGGCTCGTCTGGCAACGGTAGGAAGATTAGGTTACCTACGGTACCGACAACAGAACGCCGACTACCGAGCAGAGAAGACCGAGTCCCGTGGTCTACACAATAGATCTCCATCAGCGCTAAACCCCGACCTCGATTGAGACTAGCTGACATCACAGACACATACCACTACACATCTCTTCTCCCTACCCAGAGCTCTATGGTATGGCTGGTATCGCCTACATACTCTGTCCTTCAGCTCTTTCATCCCCATGCAGCGAACCCGAGCCCCTCATCGCGTCTTGAAGCCATGCGCATCGAAGGGTTTCCAGTACCTATATACAAAAATCCTTGTAGAGGCTCGGACGAACAGAGTGCTACTTACGAGGAGCAGATTAGAGAAGACACGATGTTTTTGATTCTTCCATTACGATAGTTGTTCTGCTTGTTTTCTTTGCGGCGCTGCGTACCTGCGCATGATCCAGGGCGTCAACCGTAACGTGGGCCGGCTGCTCGACTCCTTCGACGCTGAGGGCTTCTTCCTCAGCGCGAGCGTCTATTCTGTAAGCGCCTTGTGTACGATATTATAGGTATAAGAAGGTGATTTCTGGTACTATCTGAATTTCACCTTGTTATAAGTACACGCGGACCCATTGTCGAGGATGAGGACCAGGATTCTTTTACTACAAGGGGGTACCGGCTGGAGCTGGTCAATATTAACCACTTCTCCAAGAATGCAAATTTGATCAAGACCATGACGAGATTGCTCCAAACAGTATGGCAGAAGTCAGAGATAACCCGGTCGCCCTCACACTCAGACTTGTTCTTTGATTTGTACGTGAACTAGCAACTATTAGGAATAAGCTACAAAGTTGCTTAGAAACGTTTTGATTACTTTGAAAATAATCGAACGACCTACATCGACAGTACTTGTGGCGTCGACCGTCAGCTTTTTCCAGCCATCTGGTAATACTGAACCATGCCGGCAAGACGTGAGTCTGGAAACTGATTATGCCCGGCTGTGATTCTTTGAATTGTATCCCAGGGTTTAAGTTGTAACATATCAAATAGACATTTTAATTTCGCATCGACCTCTGTATCTAGCGACGGTACAGCACAGAGACTACCTCTCAAGACGGGAATAGCGGGACTTCTTATACGCGAGGCACGTGGCGAAAGAAGCATTTAGTGGTTGAGCACGGCACAAGGATGTTGTGTCAGGAAGCCTTAACTATCATATCCCAGGGCCAGTAGAAGTAACGTCTGAGACATAGTTTCGACCAGACTGTGCCAGTGAGTGCACAGGCAGGCCGTATTGGAGCGAAATACAGCTGAGGCCAGCTCATGGGGCCAAGACCTCTATCATCAGGAAGCCTTCACTTACAGACGCAGTCATAGGGTTTCATCACCGACGTAAGCCAATGTGCCAAAACATAGCTCCCCAGGTTGTGCTGCAGGAGACGCTCGAGTACGACAACGACAAAATAGAAATCTAATAAGAAGGGGGAATGCTGCGCCGAGTACGGTGCGTACGCCGAAACCCAGCTGGCGCTCATGGAAGCTGTCGTTGACTCTCATACGGCCTTTGCGTGGTAGGTGATTATTTCATTGGCAACAGTAACGGTGCCTCATGATGATCCCCATCAACTCCATCCAAGCCTTTCCGCAGTTCGTCTGGGAACACGGCGAGAGCGGCCGCTCTACTGCGAGCATTCGATCTTGGCAAAGCCGCAGATTTCCTTAACCCTGGCCCAGGGTGTTGTTCTGATCCCGGGCGTACTTCCGAACGGTATTCTTATTAAGAAATCTATACAACATCCCACAAAAGCTCGCTCGCTCATCGCCATAATCGGGCCCATTCTCATTCCATTCGTGACTTAGTCCGTTAAATCCTAACAATGGGATGGCTCTTCTTGCGAGCAAGTTGAAAATCGCTTCGAAGGCATTCGAAAGACGATGGGTGATGGACCGGTAATGGCTGTCTCACGCGCAATATCTGCAGCGGCCAGGCCGCAATATCCTGCTCAGATTTGCACATTAAACTTCCGATGATAGCTCAGTGGATCACTGCAGAACGAAATCCATAGCGCGAATTGCCCATAGGATAGACAATAATACTCTAGTCTTCAGGCCCTCTACGTGAACCTTTGCTGGGTCACTGTTCATATCATCGCGGCCGGTGTCCTATGATCATGCTTCCAAGCCCTTCTCAGTGGTCATACAGGGCTTGGCCGCCGCTCGTGATTGTCGCTTGTTGGTTCACCCCGAAATGCCTATGATCGGTCGTCAAAAAAGGCTACAAGAAGGTCTCATCAATACGATAAACAGGCTGGTGTCGGCACCGGAATAGATGAATATCAAAAGGCGTGCGGTCGACTTGACAAAGCATATGATCGGAATCGAGAAGAATACGGAAAGCAGCGAGACATGCCTCCACTGCTTCCTCGGAGAATAAATCTACACAGAACGGTGATTGCCATGATCATCTGGATGATTGTCTTGGACAGATAAGCGGCTCGCTCATAGAGAGTGCCTTTCCAACTTTCTACTTTCAAAGGCCTACTGGGGTATGGCTCGTCGCTCCTGCCGCCGACGCGTTCCTGCATCTGGCCGCGCACTTAACAGGATGGACCGCGGAGCTTTCAATACGAGAGATTTGGTGTTGACATAAAAAGAGTTATCACAGTACCAAAGAAGCAGGCTTATTAGCCAGGAACAAACGCACAATAAGGACCACCAGCACTAAAGACCAACTAGCGGAACGCGTGGGGGGTTGGGGGTTGGAGATCGCCCATCGTGGACTGGGGGCGGAGAGTTGGAGAAGCCTGATTTCAGTGACAAATTTCGACAAGTCAGCAAACCCAAGAGACCCGTGAGATCCAGGAGACCCGTGAGCCTAACCTCGTGGTGGGGTTGCGGCGACAAACCTTGTCGTCGCTCTTCAACGTCAGTCCTTTCTGTAGGTACTGCATTTCTATCTGAACCGTGTTGTTATCCTGTTCAGGTATTTATCTGGGCTTTATGGCCAAGTCTATTGGGGATTCCTATCTTTCTCACAGGTATTGTCAGTTTAGGAATCCTTCGAAATGGCTGTTTCTTATGAATCGCTCCTGCGGGACCTCGTCGTTTGAGGGCACGTCGGCACAAGTGCTCAAAGAACTCCACGGCAACGCAGCATTCGACCACTCTATCCATGCGACCTACGCAATCGCGCTTCTTCTCTTGACCTCTCGAATCCCTTGCCGGTTACCGATAAGCTGGCACGAACAAGGGACCCGGCTAGGAGTTGCATCCGCGGAAATCACAGAGGTGTACCTCCGTGACGTCTAGACCACTGACGATTGATATCGCTATCTCTCAGCCTGTGGGTCAGCCATTCCGCCCCCTACGCCCGCCTTAAATGTGCAAGATAAGGAAAGGATGACACTGTAGATGGACGTGGGTAGAGTCGTCGTGCTCTTGTTTGGCGGCGATCGCAGACGGCACATCGCTGGCACCATCACATTGATCATTTCAACCGTGAGGACCGTCCATCAGACTTATCTACTCAGGTACACTTTCTACCTGCTTGACTACCTACTTACCTATCTCACTCCTTGCTCACATACGCGAGATCTTGATCAGCAGCTACTGGCGATTTGAAATCCCTATCACGAGTGCGAAACGCGTCGTGCTTGGCTGCACGGGCGCCGCGGTTAGGTAGCTTGGCTTTTTGCACGGGTATTGCTCAGCATTTTCTTGAGCTGTATTGCCATTGCTCGACTCTCTCTCTATACAGAGCGATCGTGCTTAAAGCCGACGTCGATTCATCGTCGTTCATTCAGAACACATCGTCCTCACCTTCTTGGAGTCCCCATCATTCACTTATCTCGTTCATTCGTTCGCTCAAAACCTTCCAGCGAAATCCTGCAAGCTGGCTCTGACAAATGCTCGAAAGCGGCCACTGATTTTGTATGTCATCATCGAGGCATGTAAACTCGACTATTATTATCACTACCACCATTTGCCTCGGAAGTCGACTGCAAAACTCCTCGGGCAGAGGTAGAACGCCCATTATCGAGCCAACAATATCATTTACTAGGTGCAGGCTAATAGCCTTATCAAATACCTACTGCATTCTCTAGCCTTGTCGTTAAACTACCTGATATATCGTGCAGAGAGCTTTGGCTAGCCTCAATACAAGCCGATAGTTTCAACTAGGAGAAGCATTCGGCTGGCCAGGCCAACTAATACTCGAGTGAGACGTTTCCGCTGCCCTCCGTCCCGGCCGCAACCCAGCCGGCTCCCCACCGAAAGCCACCCGCGGAGAACGTCCAAGCGAGCCTTTATGGGGCATCCCGCATGATAGGCCCACCAGCAACGTCTTAGTCCGGAGATGCATAGATTTCGATTCGAGTATCTGCTTGTACGAGGTTATCGTTGCTCTTCTCTATAAGGAGTATTATTTCCGCCCGTACCCAACATCCTGGTGCTGGATAAACCCTCACGACTGGTCTCAACGCGCCATCTCTTCCGAACCCAGTGTATCATTTCTCTATCAAATTTTCCTGGTCGCCAGCGAAAAACTCGATTTGAAAAACAGGCACACACAAGAGCCTTCAAGATGAAGCTGTCGTACCTCTGGGCTGCCCCAGAGATCAACCCGATCAATCGCAAAGCTCGATCTGTTCCCATCTTCAATTTGTGGAACGTGTACGGCCGTGTGTTTTTCTTTTCGTGGTTTGGATTCATGGTGGCTTTTTGGGCGTGGGTGAGTACCTATTCCATTCTGGTGATTCTCGAGGGTCACGCCTTTTGTCTACAAGATCGATGGTCTCGAGACATTTCTCACGACCCTCTGGTTCAAAGCCTGCGTATCTCAGATGAAGTTATTCTTGCTAACGACGGTATTTTAGTATACTTTTCCACCTCTAGTGAGTACATGGTGCTGCCCCAAGGAGTAGCAGTCCACTAACAGACCCCTTACAGTTGACCCATACCATCAAGGCCAATCTGCATCTTACACCGGCACAGGTTGCCAATTCGAACATTGTATCTTTATGCGCCACGTATGTATCCGATACATAGCAACACAATTCGTGTGTAGAAACTGACAGGATGGTCCAGTCTGTTCATCCGATACGCCGCTGGCCCTGCTTGTGATCTCGTCGGGCCTCGTAAGGTCTTTGCCGGCATCCTCCTCATCGGCGCCGTTCCTCTCGGTCTCGCCCCTCTAGTACACGATGCTCAAGGCCTCTATATCAGCCGATTCTTCATCGGCATTCTCGGCGGCTCCTTCGTTCCCTGCCAGGTATGGTCTACTGGCTTCTTTGACAAGAACGTGGTCGGGACGAGCAACGCTCTAACAGGCGGATGGGGCAACGCCGGAGGTGGCATCACGTATTTCATTATGCCGGCAGTCTTTGATTCTTTCGTACGGAGAGGATACAGCGATGGCCAGGCGTGGCGTCTCACTTTCATCGTACCCCTGATCGTGATCATAGCGACCGGAGTGTTCATGCTTCTACTGTGCCCCGACACACCTACTGGCAAGTGGTCCGAGCGACACCTCCATGCCGAACAGAACCTGGCATCGCATGGGGTAGCTGAAGGTGTGGTTGATGTCCCGGGCAACATCACGGACAAAGTACCTTCCAGTACTGGAACATCCCAGGAAGCGGAGAAAGAGCAGAAGAAGCCTGAAAGTCGCAGTGGGTGGGATCACGAAGCCGCCATGTCGAAGAATGAGATGGTGGAGACTGCCCAGGGCGAGACTATCAAGAAGCCATCATTCGGGGCGGTCGTCAGACTCCTGGGGTCTCCTCAGACCCTTTTCCACATCGTGACGTACATGTGCTCCTTCGGCGGCGAGCTGGCAATCAACTCGATCCTCAGTGCCTACTACGTCAAGAACTTCCCGTCTCTGGGCCAGACCAACGCGGCGAACTGGGCCGCCATGTTCGGTTTCCTGAATGTCGTCACTCGTCCGCTGGGAGGCTTGATCTCCGACTATTTGTACAAAGTCACCGGTCACAACCTTTGGGCCAAGAAGCTCTGGATCGTGACCTTGGGTTGCCTCACGGGTATGGTGCTCATCATTATCGGACAGGTCGACTCCCGCGATCTCTCGACTATGCTTGGACTCATTGCTTTGATGGCGATCTTCCTCGAGGCTGGCAATGGCGCCAATTTCTCCCTTATCCCTCACGTCCACCCACACGCGAATGGTGTGGTGTCGGGAACCACCGGCGCAGGTGGAAACTTTGGCGGCATTATCTTCAGCATCATCTTTCGATTCATGGATAACGGTACGGACTACGCCAAGGGGCTTTGGGTCATTGGTATTTTGATGATTGGCCTCAACTTGATCTTGTGCTGGGTTGCACCGATTCCAAAGGGTCAGATTGGTGGACGTTAGGTATTTCAAACTTTGGAAGCTGTTACTCAAAGAACGCAAGCACTCAGTAGATAGTGGTATAACGCTTACGTTGTCGTCTTTTGTATTCTGGGGTTGGACTGGGTTTGGATAGCGAAGATACCACATGGAAGAATTGTCATTTACGTACGAGAAAACTCGGAAGCTCTGCTTCCTACCAAATATTACTCGTGATATGAACGCTACAACTAGAAGCTGCGTACCTATTCAACAGAACTTCCATACCACGCATGACCAACCGAGCATGGACCACGCACGCCATGAACACGCGAAAATTGGTAGGCATTGTCCCCATCAAATGAGAGGCAGGAACCAAATATAATACGATTTTTAAACCAATGTGTGCTGCCGGGTTTTGAAATCTGGATGTGCCTTGCATCTAGAAGTACGTGTGTTCACCCCCAGGACCAAGACAAACAAAGCAACGGCATAAACAGGGATCCAACAGGACTAAACGCGATAACGCGATAAAGCACGCGAAAGAAAAAAAAGAAAAGAAAAGAAAAAAAACAGCATTCATTTCCTGACTCCTTGTTCCCAATGACCTTGTCCGACTACGCTAAGGCCCTGTCATCTCATCTTCATTTTCATCTCATCTCTTCTCATCTGCAAACACTCAATCCCAAACACCCGCACCGACCCCAACCAAGCCGGCGGGGTGCCAAACGCAATTGCCGCCCCCTGCCCCCCCCCCTGGCCCGCCAAACATCGCCCTTTCCTACCCAACAGCCAGCTCTCCCGTCCGACCTTCTCTGCAAATCCCCTACCCTAACGGGCAGTAATCTGCAGTACTCCTGTACACCCGCCAAAGAGGTATGTATGTAGGTACATATGTAGCTAATAAGTAGACGTGCAGCTACCGCCCTGCAACGGCCATGCAAGATAAACGGTGAACTTTATATTAGACCCCGTCCAGGGGCGGGCGGGCGTGCCGAAGGGACAGACGCTGGGCTGTGCGGAAAACGTTGTGGCAGCCATGTGCCTCTTGCTGAGATCCCGGGGGGGGGGGGGGGGGGGGGGTTCGATCTTGAAGATGACGTTTATTCGAACACAACGAAAGCAGCATTCTAGTGGTAGATCGCACATCCCCCAACTCCAACCTTCACCACTTCGTTTACATGAGGGCTGCGAACAATGATGCTACATTGGGTATGCCTGATGGACCCTAATGCCTTGCTGGTCATCCTAGTCCTTGAATGCTCTGCACTGGGGTCGTTGCCACTGAACCAACATGCTAGAAACATTGTCGATTAGGTAGGTATCCTCTCCCTGGCGGCCCGGACGGGAGCGCGCGCGTGTTTGCTCATTCGCCGATCCTGCATTGTGATCTACAGTGTTACAACCAAGGACTGGTACAGATGCCTACCATCACTATGAAATCAGATGTGCTCACGAACGTGATATCACGAAACAAGTTGAATCACTGAAACAATGCAAAAATTGGTTTCTTCAAATGGTATTTTCACGATGCAAGCCTGTAAGTAAATACGGACTGCGCACCAATTTAAATGTCCTCTTTTCTTTCATACACGACCCTGAGTCTTTTCCAAGTAGACAGTCCGTCAAAAAAAACGATCTAGTTCAGTCACATGCAGGTAGATAGATGACGCAGAAGCAGATGGTTTGGGTATCGTAATTGCATTCCTCTAGAAACTGCCAACGAATTGCCTTGTGTTCGTACGACATTACTCCGTTAAGGTGTCCTGTGCATTATCTAGGACATGATAGTTCACCGACTAGAAAAATCTAGAGGAGCATGGCGGCGAACAGGCCCAGAACGGCCATGGAGCCAGCGCCAACCTTGGCGGCGGCAGCAGTGGCAATAGGAGTAGAAGAGGCGGTGGTGCTGGGCTTGACGGAGGTGGCAGTGACAGCGCCGCTGGTAGCAGGAGCGCTGCTCATCGTCGTGGCATTGTAGCCGACCATCGAGCTGAAGGTAGTAGGGTAGGGAGCTGCCGAGCTGGTCCAGGTAGGGTAAACAGAGCCCATCGAGGTGGAGGCAGAGCCAGTAGGGTAGACAGGGGCCGCGCTGGAGGCAGTAGGGTACGCAGGGTACGCAGAGCTCTCCGAGGTAGAGCTGGCAGGGTAGACAACGACCGAGGTGCTGGAGCTGGCAGAGCTGGTAGAGCTGCTAGAGGTGGTTGCGTCCGAGCAAGAGTCGATGTGGAAGGGGAAGCTGTACTGGAAGGTAGCCGTGTTGGCAGTGCTGACGATCTTGAGACCGTAGACAGCAGCGTCACCAAGGGAGCAGTCGACAGCCCAAGCATATGAGCCAGTGGTCAGGTCGATGGCTTTATAGATGGTCAGTCGGTGCCTCGGTCTTCAGGACATGTCATTCTACTTACTGGCAAGAGTCTTGAGGGGGATCTGGGTGTTTTGGGTGGCACCGCCGATCAGCTCAATGGTGGCCGAGCCAGTGTAGGCACCAGGCTGCCAGACGATGGTGAAGGTCTCACCAGCCTCGACGGTTTGCTCGTTGGCGGGAGAGGTCATGACGGCAAAGCCAGGGACCTGGGCCATGGTCGAGGCAGCAAAGGCCAAGACGGAGGCGACGACAGCAGCAGAACGCATTTTGAAGGTTGTTTAAATATTAAGAAGTATTAATAAATCAAAGTTGTAGTAACGAGAGACTGGTAAAGCGTAAAGCTGGTTGTGTGAAGAAGGAGTGACAAGATCTCAGACTCGGGGAGAGTGACTGGAGGTTATATAAATGAGTGACTGAACCGGGTAGGGTGAAAGAGTGTGGTAGATTGCCGGAGAGACAACTGTTGGTGAACGGACTTGGACGCGGTGAGGAGGGAAAGGGAAGGAAGGAGAAGAGAAGCAAAAGCGGCTGAGCTTAATGTAGAGTCGGTCTTCTCACGAGCGGCGCAGCTGGGTAGAACCGTGTAGGTGTCAACGGGCCAATGGCGGAGCAGGCGCACAACGTTACCTGTGGGCTGGCAGCTGGACTGCGGAAAACAGGGCAGGCAGATTTGTTCACGAGTTGCGGGGTCAGCTAATATCACGATGGCCTGGCTTGCCCTGGATGGGTTGAAGTTACAATGCAAACTTAGGAAGTATACGTGGTAGTAGCCGGTAAGTCGGGCCTAGGTAAGGTAGGTATCTCTTGCAGCCAACGCAGGCGGCAGACTACATGGGGAAGAGGATGCACCGAGGGGATAGGCTATTAGGGGTACCTCTTTTTGATGGGACCTCCTGTAAGGCTCAGGAGACCTATTCTTAGGCGTGGATTAAAGTCGCGCGGTTTGCGGTTTTGTGCCTGGTTTGCGTCTAGCGGGCCCTTAGCAAAAAAACCCAGGCGCATGGCAATGGCAGCGTGTGGTAATTAAAGCTGAGGGACATGACAGGAGGAAATGAGCCCCGCGTGCGCCGAATCTGCCAATCATGCCGACTCATGTCATGGGCAGCTCGGTGCCTGGTCCAGTCACCCTGCGTCGTGCTGCAGGGCAAGAGGAGGGGTTGTCCATACAAGCCATTTTGTGTACCGCTCGATCGGATTGGCCAATCGCAGGCCAATGTCACCTATATTGTGTGCCTGCTGGTACCCAGGTATAGGGGGGAAAAGGATCACAGTGGCTTTGTGCCGACTTCCCCTCCTGAACGTGGCAGAGACCCAGCCAGCTACACCATTGGCCCGAATCTAAGCTTAAAGACCCACTAGCTGGATTTGGGTCCTAGCCCGGGGGCTGAGGACCATCGAATACTCAGGTACCTCCAGGCCTCACCACACTAAGGGCCTGTACCAATGCAGGTACAGTCAGCAAAGCCGACAAAGGGAGCAAAAGGCGAACACGAAAGAGCCCGTCTAGGCAAACACCCGGTCCGTTCGGTACCAATAAGCTACCTAGTATCATCAATAGTTTCTGCGCCTTGAAGCATTGCATTGGCGAACACAACGTATGTATCTAGTATTGTTGTTTCTTTGGTCTAGAAGTACGAAGCCAAGCGGCAAAAGGTGCTGGTAGGTAATCGTTGTACTGCACATAGAGTCTGACAAGATCGCGATCTGCCGATCGATGTGGTTGTCACTACCTAAGTACCTACCTACCTACCTACCTACCTACATACATACATACATACATACATACATACATACATACACAGATGCACACATACATAGGTCCTCGAAGCTGCCCGGCAAACCCTAGTATGCTCAAAGTTTATGCTTACATACCTGTAAATACCCATGAATCATGGTCATGGCGGTTCCACGGCTGTTCTGGATACCACTTAAAAAGGGATTCGGATTTGTAACACCTCTGCGATGTCGACAACTCTGCGTTGTTCAATAGGCTAATCCTACCACGCCCCGAAGACCATGTGTCCTCAGGGGGCTTGTGTCAGGGACCGCTAATACCAACTGAGTCAAGAATGGTAGAGCTTTCGCATTGCCCGGCCGAGTCTCGAGCCCACCGTATCTAGTGCGACCGGCCGCCCTCTTCGTAAGTTCGTCCCAAGTACGAGAAATCGTGAGATTATAATTCAGTGGGGCCCGGCGTTACTGCAGGGCGATGCAAGTTGGGCTGGTGGAAATGAGATTCCACGTTCTAGACGGCTTCACGAACCATCCTTCCTGGATCTCGTACTCCATATGCTGCACTTCTATGGGGGTGCGCCCACCTGAGCCATTAAAGACGTCCACTCGGTCCCGGGCTGTGGTTCCGCTACAAATCGAATGAGAACCCGCGCCTGTACAGGTGGTTCGTGAGCCTCACCAGGAGTGATGCGTGAGTTGTTGGCGTCATCTTGTCTTTCCGAGGTCTGCGATGTGAATACCAAAATCGTCCCAAGACAGAGGAGCCTTCTTGCTTGTACTAAGCTCCTCATGGTAAAAGATAGGCATTGCTGCTTGCTTGCCCAGAGACGTAGGGCTGAACGGGATGGGAGCCCCCAGGCCAGGCGCCGTTCATTAGACTGCCATATCTTCACGCACATAAGTACATACATACACATCGTGGTCTCTACGCGGACGTTTGACTGCTCCAAGAGTCAATGATGCCAGGAGTCAAATATTGCCATAGGGACCAGCATCGCTGATTCCCGACGCATGGTTCGGTAAAGTAGTGGCTGTGCCGTATAAGCCTTCCAAGCGCTGCAACAATCCAATGACTAGTCGGTATCCAAGCGAGCAGGTCAGCAGGCGCGTTATGCCATGCTACCCGCCTGTGTAGGTGCCTATATCATACATGCGTCTCGGGCCTGGTATTGGTTCAGCAAGAATACATGTATGTCTCTCATGCAATGAACCACCTCCGTGTACCGTGGTTGGTACAAGCATCGCAGACGCTGGCTATCGTACAGGGACCGTCATTATTCATGTTGGATACGAGGCAGTGGGTAAAGCTGACTTGTGTTAACATCCACCTTCAAGCGAACATAGTTGTAGAGGAGTCAGGCTGCCAAATAGCTTGTGATGCCTGACTGTTCCGTATCCATTAGTGATGGATCCCACGACAGAGCTCGAGGATTTCCGAACAACGACCCAATACAAGATTACTAGATCTCGTGAACAGTTATCATGCAAATCATCAGAATTTTTGATCTCGTGTATTATAGGTCTCGGACCAGGGCTACGCCTCTGGTATCCTATGTTTCATTTCATCGCTTTCTTGAGCTTTGACATGCAGTGGCGAGCTCTCTTGCTCTCTTCACGTGGATTCCCGAGACTCTGTAAGCCGTTTTTTCTCCAACCATCATCCAAGGGCTTAGCTGGCATATGTTTTCGTCTTCAAAATACGTCCATGCCAGGCATGAGCTCTGGTGTTTCTCCGAGCAGAGCCGCAAGCAAGCTTCGGCATCCGCGACGGCTTCGACTGTCAAGGTCTGGTCATCCGGCCTAAGGATATGATCCCAGTCACCTCGTTGCGGCTCGGCTTCGAATGCCTCCCAAGACGGCGCACCGAGCAAGCCCCATACCTCGCGCCACGTGCTGGGCTCGCTGATATTACCATACACCCCGTGAATGTCCTCCATCTGTGCGGCCGTCTTGATGTTATGGAACGAAACGATGGGGTCGCAGAACCGATCCGGGCGAATCATCGTTTTGTAGGGATTTTCCCCGTTGAACACTCGCCTGTAGCCCTCCTCCACATAAACGCGAACTTTCATGAGCGTCTCGGCCAGGTGGCCGTCGCCCCATCCATGCGTGATGGAGATCCGGTACGCCTCCGAGACCACGTCCGGGTTGTCCACGTACAGCTTTCGCATGGCACCTTGCGATAGCAGCACGGCCGAGCCCCCGTGCGCGAATCGCCAATTCCAGCCCCCTATAGCATTCCCTAGGTAAAACGGCTGCTCAGAGTCCAGTTGCCCGAGCAGCTGCCGCAATGTGCCGCGGACCAAGTACGTGTCATCGTCTACCAAGACGTACCACTTCTTATGTGGCAGACGCTGATAGGCAAGATCGAGACTCGAGATAAACTGTATGGGTAGGTCAGACAAAGTCCTGACGAGCGCGATTCCATGCGACTTACCTTTAAGGCGTCCATCTGATAACCAAACTCTGTGGCCAGGGCTAGCGCGGCATCTGTATCATTCCTCGCGATCGCATCCGTCAGATCGGCGTGCTTTTCAGCCCGTGCTGACGTCTCACGCAGCAGAGGAGAGACCTTGGCCATGGTGAGAGCTACCACATCATCCATCGCAATGGGCACGCCATTGCGAGTGAGGTGACCACCCTCATGCGTAGAGAAATCCGCCACTAGGAGTAGATCTCGAAAGACAGATTCATCCTCCAGTGTCCGTAACCATGCCGCAGCTCGTTCCTGCGTGCTATAGCCGGTTTTGAGAATGTAGGCTACATCCTCGGTGAGGTCCACCGGAAAGGGAGCGGGTTCAGAAAAGAACCGGTCGACGTCCAGGGAGGGTCGCACCAGATGACCAAAATTCCAGTGGATAGCTAACCATACACGGCTATCGTATGGGCGGAGGTACAGAATTACGAGGAGTAGTATAAACAGGCATATAAAGATGCGCCGGATTTGGCGAACGTGCTGAGGTCGTGCCCGAAAAGATGCCCATACGGATCTCATGGTGATGTTGGCATGAACTCCAGGCGTTTGTCCACGTCTGGGAACGTGAACTCAGCCATACCGGCAATGGAGAACCTCGAGGTTCCTCAGGGAGGGGGAGGCAAGCAGACAAAACGCATCAAATCAACGTCGTGTCAGATTTGTTCACCACTACGCCATCTTCCCAATTGGTGGCGCAGCAAAACGCACAATCCTTCTGGTATTCTGTGCTGATGTGCCGCATACATACCCCTGGTCCCCTGAGCAGCCCTGAGCGCCCATGTTCACACCCCGATTATATATACTGGAGCCAGGTCAGGAGTCAGGATGTCCAAAGGAATCCAGTCGTCTCCGCCTAGGCCCATAAATCCACCCGCACAAGAGAATACCACCAGCAAGGCTGAATACAAACAACACGAGATCATCATGGAAAAGAATACCGACAGCTGTGTTATCATGGCGATAGAGATTGTGTAGACTATTGAGTGACGATGATGAGATTGCTCAGCGGTCGATGAATGGGATAGATGATTCAAAAGGAGATGCTCACCTTCTCTCACATCGCCCTGGCTCTGGACACGGTCCTGCCTCAAGCAGACTCTTCCTTGAGCGGGAAAACAAAGATCTCATCCTTCTCAGCGTTTCATACGCAGCCTGTTGGTTCAAGGATGGAGAAACCCATGTGGACGTCTAATGCTTCCATGTCGACATCGATAAGATATTATATGATAATCCAGGCACAATGTCTCCGGTCCTTTTCTCTAAGCTATACATCGAAGTTCATCTTGAAATCTGCGTGGTCCTAACTAGCCATGAAAAAGTCGGCATGAAAAACCAACCTCATGGCAATCCCCATAGATAGCTGGTAGCCTTGCGTAAATCAACAAGTATGGCGCCATGACCACACATGTCCTTCATGGGATACTCCAATTTTGGCTTGGAAAGTATCACAGGTTATCATGAGCTTGGTAGATAAGACTGGAAGTGTGTTCTAATAATCAATCATAATTGAAGGGAAGCATTGAAATCAACAGGCACCAAATATGCGTACGCTTGAAGCCATGCGTAGCCAGAACATTACAGTTGACAAGCAATTGCTAAGGCGGCGAGAACAAACTTTCTCTTGAGTACAGATTAAACAGTATATCCCTTAATGTATCAACCTGTCTGCCTACCAGTGACCAAGAACATCCTCTTTGCTGACCCGGCGGACCATTTTTGCGCAACCTGCCACTCCGAAACGAAAAGTGAGCCCGATCATCAAGCAAACCTGTACGCCGAACTTCCTGAACAATTCCTTTATACCTGGACTGTTCTGACTATCGACCATTCGTGGAGCGAGGGAAACCTGGCATGGTACATAGGATGGAAATCTGCGTGAGTGTCGTGGAGCATTTTAATCTCTCTCCTGCGATTGCGGCGGGACGCAGTTGTAAATCTCGAATGGCTCGTCAGATACGGTGTTTCTCGCTTTCTGTTGATTGTGGTGTTGTGTTAGTGTCGCTGAAGCATGCCAACAGCATTAGCCGCATCCTTGGATTGGACCTCACCGAGGCGGGAGTACAGCATGTAGAGTGCCATCCTATTACACTCCTCTGTGCCCGTGATCGTAACAAGCCGCTCATTACTATTGTCTTGCGGCTCATTGATCTTGATGACACTTCCACTGATCTGCCGAATCTCATTGATCTTCTGTCCACCTTTGCCGATGATAGCACCAACCATGTCGTTGGGAATGTAGATCTGCTGAGTTAGAGGCGCACCAGCCATGCCACCGCTGTGCATTGGCTGAGCCTGCGGGCCTCCATGAGGTTGGGGACCAGCCATGTGGCCAGCTTGCTGGGGAGGCATATGCGGAGCAGCGCCGTAACCACCTGCCTGCGGGGCATAGTGCATGGGAACGTTGGGGGCTTGCTGGGGAGCTGCGGCATGGGCGGGATAAGGTTGAGCATAGGGCGCCGGGGGATAATGCTGCGAGCGTGGATCGGGACGTCGTCCGTAATTCTCGCGGTGGCCGAAGTTTCCGCCGGCGGGCTGTGGACAGTAGGGAACAACCTGCATTCCGCCGGGGACTGCGCCTGCAGGGCCTCCACTTCGAGTGGCATAAGCGGAAGCAGCAGGTCCACCGAAACGCTCATTGAGCTGCTCAAGAAGCGTACTGCCGACATAGTAAGTAGCGATGTGGACGGCATCTGCCACACCCATTACCACCAACGAGCGTTCACTAGACATAGGTAGGCAGGCATCAGACGCATTCAGACGGGCACCTGAAGCATCCTGGATCTCACGGATACGTACGCCGCCCTTACCAATGATGGAACCTATAAGAACATGGGGGATCAGTAGACGAAGGGGATATGTCTTGGACTGAGCACTGCTAGACTCATCCAAGGGCTCATTGTTAAGAGTTCGAATGATGAGACCGAATGCCTGCCGGAGATATTGGTGTTAGCAGTGTCCAACAAGAAACAGAACCATGGTGGGGGCAGTGTGATAATACCTTAGCAACAGCATCGACAACACCACTGACGGTCAGAATACGCTCTACGGCACCTTTCTGGTAGTCACTGACAGTGCACTTGGCTCCCGACTTCTTTCTGATATTGGAGACGTTTTCGCCGCCCTTGCCAATGATGGTAGCAGCCTCGGGGCTGGAAATTACAGCACGAACATGGATCCACGCAGTCTCGTCTCCGGTGTTGGCAGAAGTGCCAGCAGCGACGGCAGCCGTGCCGGCAGCCGTAGGGAGAGCAGCACCAGCACTGGCCTTGGAATCACTCGCATCAGGCACGATGGTGTCTCCCTGCTCGTCCTTAACCGTGGCTTTGTCGCCATTGGCTTCGTCGGGTTTGGCCGCGCCATTGGCTTCGGCAGGAGCCGGAACTCCATTGCCGTTGCTTTCGGGAATTTCAAGCGTTTCCTCATCAGCGCTATGGTTGATGACCTTATCCAGGGCAGGACGCTTAGCATCGGGCTGATCGTTAGATCGGGAGGGAGAGGAAGCATCCTCTAGAGGACGCTTGGCCGGGTTTGTCGGTTGGGTGGGAGAAGCAGACATTTTGGCCTAGATTTGCGAGGTTTCACACAAGATGAAAATAAATTGGCCTGGCTCTCAACAGGTCGAATATTGAATTTATTATCGGCTTTTCTTATCTACACCTTTGGGGTTTTCGAAGGAAAACGGGTAGGTGTAGTGAGTCGGGGAGTCGGGGCGCGAGGCAGCTGTAGGAACAGGTACAGTTGAAACTGTGGGATCTGGAAAGCAGGTCGGACTTGGGGCGGTAGGATCGATGTAGTGACGCGATCGAAAACACCAGCGCTGATGGCGGTGATAGAAGGAGAGGAGTGGGTGAAGTCGGAATGCTCAGAACGTTCGTGGAGATGGGCGGGAGATTGCAAAATGGTGGTGATACCCTTGAACGGTGGCGGAAAGGCGTATGTGGTAGTGGTAGAGACGGAGGACGAACAGGTTGATATGGTTGAAGGCTGATCAGGAGGTGGCAGGCGATCAAGATTGGGCCAGCTGGAGTGCTGAACAGTTGGGAAAAGAATCTGATATGTGGATGCAGGTGTGTTGAGATGTGCAACGTAGTGGAAGAATCAGAGACGTGAATAGGTAGTCCTCAAACCTTTGCTCCGTTGAATGAAGCAGGAACAGAAAGGTGTAGTTGCTCTGTACCAACAACCTGATACCCGATGCAAGATTCCCAACACTGGTTGCCAGCTGGAGCTCTCTCTTTGTTCTCGTCGCACCAAGCTTAGGTACGTTTGGGAAGCTACCTCTTGTAGTCAACGAGGTCGATGGACTGCTGGTAGATGCGCGTGCGTGCCGACGGGATTAAATTCTACCCCAGAATACGAGTAGGAAAACACCGGGCACAGAGAGAAGGGGCGCCGATGACAAAGGGTTGATGGCGAAGACGAAGGAGGGAGGTCGGAATGTGTTTGCGTGATGGATGAGTTGTTCTCTGTCAGGAGGAGAAAACTAAGCTTGGTTACCTAAGGCTAGGTAGGTAGTAGAGAGGCAGCTTTGGAGGTCTGTGCGCGCCGTCTGAAAATCGCAGGAGATCCAGAAGATCTCCAGCTCACACAGTTTGGGAAATCATCGCTCTTGGCCTTTCTCCATAAAACATCTCTGGTACCGAGGCGCTTACTCATTTTTGATTGGCTCACTGTCCACTCTCTCCAGTACAGCCATATTGCCGGGATCCGACTCAAACTGTGCTGTCAGGTAGTCGACTTGCTTAAACGTCGGGCAATAGCACATAGGTATAGTCAGCATATTCCATTGCAATTTGGCACTTCATACAGTATTTATTTAACCATTCACTGCCTCGTGTACTGTGATCATCTCTCCAAGTACCGGTCACATTACAAGCCTCCCGCGACTCTTGGGAATAATGCCATGGACGTCTTTGGCTACCTGCCTTAGGTAGAAATTCAGATGTACGTGTTGAGACATATTGTCGTTACCTCATCCTTGAGCGTTTCTCTGTATCCGATCACCAATTATCAGCGGATGGCATTCATTGAGCAGAACTACAATATGCTTGCGTGTGCCTAAGCCCGGCAGTTGTTTTACTTGACCTAACTTGCTCCCCATCACCAACTACTTGCGTCACCCTGCCCGTGCAACAAATCAATCCCGTTTCGACGGAATGACTTCCACCGAATAAATCACAATTCACGTGCATGATAGCTGCACTACTTTGGTTCGGCTTTTTTTGGGCTAATAACCTGGCTTCTGCAGTTGATGAATCAAGGTATTCTCTTTCGCTGAGCAATAAAGGCAATACCACCATGACCGACCTGAATCATGGAACGCGTCACACAGATGACCATGACATGGTTCATGCAACACATCTTGAACAGACCCTACAAGAGCTCCAAGAGACAGTAAAGGAGCACGAGATTGCATTGCTGCAGGTTTGAGACCACTGCAATCCTCCATGCCAGAAACAAGCTCACATATCATAGCTACGATCTAGCCCATCAATCCATCGACAAATAGATACCCCCTCAAAAAGTGCCTCGCTTGAGGTGATGACGGTGGCATATGACGATCTAGCATCGCAAACACCGTACCTTCCATTTCCCGATTCTGTTTTACCAGCTCTTGTGGCTTTACGGAGAAATCAAGAGACTGTTGACCAGACTAAAACATTCTTGACTACTCAAAATGAATCGATCGAAATCATAAGACAACGACTCGATGTCGAGAGAATCAATTTGAAAAACCAGCAAGCACTTTCCCACAGCCTGAAACTTCGGATTCAGTCGTTGAAAGATGGCCTTGAAAGCCGCATGGAGATGGGACCAGACGATATCGCGCGGGAGCGTATCGATGAGTTGAAACAGAGGAAGAAGCACTACGACCAAGAAACTTCGAAGCTACTCAAGTCCCTTCGAAAATTTATCGATGAGCATCTAGCCACGATGCTTGCCGCAGAAGAACTTGGTGGACCAGTCGTTGGTGACATGATGGACGCTGATGCCGATGATCTTGCAGCCGGCTTCAGTTCCCAAGGCCGCCTCAAAAAGCCGAGTGAAAAGCCCAGTCATGATGGCAAGCGACAACGCCGCATCGACGAGATATGGGGTTCCCAGGAAAACGTCGAGGATAGAACGACGAGCCACAGTCGAGATGAAACCACTGCAGCAGGGCAGGAGATGCGCGACTTGACTGAGGGACTGCTCAACAGCCTTGCGCAGTCCGATGGCGATAGCTCGGCCGCCTATGTTCAATTGCCAAGAGAATCGGCAGCAGCAAGATTTCTCGTCCGGTCCAAAGTGGCACAGTTCCACCCCAAGGACTCGACCAGACTGCGGTTAGTAGATTTTGGTAAGGAACTGGATGAATGACAAGGTTCGTGTCGGCTCCATGACACTGGTGATCCTCCGCATTATGCATCTGGTGGTTACATATGTATGAGAGGTACCACGTCGATCATACTTGAAGGCTCTGTTTCGAGTCCCCCTTCCCCCCTCCCCGGTGCTGCCATCAACGACCTCGCTTAGCTATGGGCGATTTTCTGGATCTCACAGAGCACGCAATCAGAGTAGACGCCATATCTACTAGGCAAGCCTATAACATCGGCTTTGCAAGAGGTACATACAAAGTCGGCATCTTAGGCGCTAAGAGGTACAAGAGATAGGGATCAAGTAATAGGTTTAGGGTTTTAGGGTTGAGCGCAAGCAGATGGCCAGCCGCCACATATTCCTCCATCGAAAGTCTTTCTACGTATGGCAAATACTTTCTAAGCAATCCAAGAATCTGGTAGCGACCTTGAGACGACATGCAGTCAGCATCATTGAAATGCACGAATCTTGGCATGCGTGAGTTGGTTCGCCAATTGACTGCCCCACCTACATTCATTAACGCGTTCACGACGCGGGTCGGTCCTCCTTCCAGCCATCAGTCGCGGCGTTCCCAGCAGCCCGCATCCACACGTGCCACATGGACAAGCACCTTCTGCAACTACTACTGCACCCGCAGCTCCACCAAGCAACGACCACTGCACAACAGTCCTCGAGCCTCAATTGGCAATTGCCAGTCTCTTTCATTCAGCACGCCCTTGCCCCATAACATGCCTACCGAGTCCGTCACTTCACCACCCACCTCACCGCCAGCGAAACGCGTGAAGACTACCGACACCGACACCACCATGGCCGAGAACAACACCACCATGGCCGAGAACAACGGCAACCTCGCCGAAAACACCCCGCCCGTCCCCCAGATGGATCAGTCCCCGCCGCTCATGATCAAGAAGCTGTCCGACAAGGCCAAGCTGCCCACACGAGGGAGCGCCTTTGCCGCTGGCTATGACATATACGCTGCCAAGGAGACTGTCATCCCGGCACGGGGTAAAGCCCTCGTCGACACCGATATCGCCATTGCTGTGCCAGCCGGTACCTGTGAGTCTTGAATGCCCGCCTCCCTAAACCCACGACTGGTACTGGGATCTGTCAGTGACTGATTGTCCTCCCTCCCATAGACGGCCGCATAGCCCCTCGCTCCGGCCTCGCCTCCAAGCACTTCATCGATACCGGTGCCGGTGTCATCGACGCCGACTACCGAGGGCAGGTCAAGGTCCTGCTCTTCAACCACGCCGATACCGATTTTTCCGTGGCCGAGGGCGATCGCGTTGCCCAGCTGGTAATTGAGCGCATCTACACACCCGAAGTACGCGAGGTAGCCGAGCTGGACGCGAGCGTGCGTGGTGCTGGCGGCTTTGGCAGCACGGGCACGAACTAGGGGTCTAATGACGGTGCTAGTGAGGGAGAGGGAAGCACGAATCAGAGACCAGGGTCGTCAGAACAGCAGGACCTAGCGAATCGGGCTTCGCGGAGTGCATACCGTAGAGCCAATCCACGGGCTTTGCGGAGTGCATCCCGTAGAGCCAATCCACACCACCATCACCATCACCATTTCCATCATCAATGGCGATGTGTTAGGTGTGGACGAGAGCCCTAGCGGCTGCACAAGAGAACCCATCTTTATACTCCCATGGCAGGCATCAGATGGATATTGATATAGAAACGGAGAAAACACATGTCACCGGCACAGACGGACATGCCCTGGCTAGTCTGATGCACATCATTATTGAAGATTCTGTCTCGGTCGAAATTAACCAATATGCATGGGTTAGAGTTGGTTGCTTGGGAACAGGCCCTCGTTTCTGTCTGTTTAGAGGGTGTTACAGACTCGTAAAAGGCAGCACAGGGTGCGCGTTTATTGCGTAAGCTGTCATTTTTGGAGTCAAAACCGATGTTCTATTTGCTTTCCGTAGACTCTACAGTGTTCTGGCAATGTACAAATTCAGCATTCAGCTCTCTTGATGCTTCCTAATGACTCTGACCGGGGCTTCTAACAAGCATAGCATAGATTTACGACTTTTCCCAGGCTGCTGGCTCCAAGTTCTCCTCGCAACACTTGAGATTACTACATTTTCTCTGCTTGATAGACGACCGTCGGATCTCGCAGACACGCCAAGTTCCGACTCAGCTTCAGCTCCGCGGCCCGCGACCGTAGCAGATGCAGTGTCTTCTCGTCCAATTCATCTTCAGCGATGCCCCGCCGCGCGGCCAGCCGCGCCCTCGCACCAAGTAGCTCCGGCCCCATGGCCTCACATGTCCGCGCCAGCACCTCGTGCATGCTGGCCAGGACCTTCTCGGCGGCGCGCGCGAGCGGGAGGTCCAAGGCATCGACATCATCGGGGGATAGCCAAGACGGAACGCCACGAACGTCGTGATGGTTGCGAGCACCGTCACTGGCACCCGGGTCTGTCTCGCTGTTCACCCGGGATGATCCGGCTCCCGTCTTTCCGAACACGGCTTCCCGCATCCGAACTACCATCAGCGCCGCGAACATGTCTCCCGTGCCGCTGAAGTAGCAGTCGAACACTGGGAAATGTATCTTGAACAGCCGGGGCTTTTTGTCGCTTGTCCGTGTCGAGCCGACGACGGACATCGTGCTCGTGGAGGGAGGCTGCGATTGTACGGGGGACTGGGAACGCGAGGGGGCGATCGAGGGAGCTTGCGATTCGGATAGCGAGAGCGAGACGGATGTGATGACTATGTGGGGTATGTTGAAATCCTCATGCAGAACGGCGATGGCGCGCTCGAGGGAGAGGGAATCGGTGATCTTGACGCCAGAGAGAAGCCTGCAAAGGACACTCGGTTAGTCCTCTTTTTACTCAGACCAGTGAGAAGTAGGTATCAAAGTGGAATCGTAACTCAGCTTGTTCAGGAAAGGGGAAAGAGGGCGACTCACTCAGCTTCGAACTGGTTCGGCAGTATCAAATCCGCGTAACCTATCAGTCCTCTATACGCAGGCACCACGTCCTCCGCAACGTATATCTTGCCATTGTCGCCCATGACCGGATCAAGCACCCAAAAGAAACTTCCTGGCCGACCGCTTCGCCGCGCATTCTCTTTCATCTCTTTCGCGATGCCGCCCACGGCCTCGACAGCCGCTGCGCCGGGCACGTATCCCGAAAGCATCATGTCGAAGCCGTCCAGGTGCGACATCTTGAGCCCCTCCCATAGGTCGCTGATCTCCTGCGCCGAGGCGCGTGTGCCCTTCCATTGGCGATAGCCCGTGTGGTTACCTGTGAGCATGGCGTCAGATCCTCTTAGTCACTTTTAGCTCATGCTATTATTCTCTCGCATGCTATTCATAACATGTCATTTCTGCTGAAAAGGGGAAGCAAGTCGCTCACTGAATTGCACCGTGTTCAAGGCGGCCACATCACAGCCCATGGATTGTAGCACGAAGACGGCGATCTTGTTTCCTACATTTCTGCGCAATCCTTGTGGTCAACTTCACTATGCTTACAGGAACCCCGAAGCGATGGATCAGGCAGATAGGATGAGGTAGGAGTTGGTGGCATGAGGACTCACCCTGAGACGACCTTGAGGACCCATTAGCCGTGAACATCGTACTTCTCCAAGGTCTTAGCATCTCCTACATGGCTGGCAATGGCCAGGACGCCCGTCTCCGGGACTGGCGGCTCTGGGTCCATGCCTACAGTAATCGAGGCGGGTCGCAATAAGGATGGCGGCGGATGGGTGGTAATATCAAAGTATGCAAATGCAGGCTTTGTATGAGGCCTGGATGTCTCCTTTGTTCCGAGAGCAGCAAACTCAGATTAAACCTTGTTGGGCTATATAGTGTGAGCAATGTCGCGAAGACGTAGAGTTGTTTTACAAGATACGTATGACTCGATGGATTATCATTCTCGTAAAATTCAGGAACCCGGTCATCGGCCTCAAATCTGCCCCGCATCGTCATCAGAACCTCAGATGGGCCCCGCACTAGGCCGTCCTAGATCAAATGCAGACGCGAGATATAGCTCCGACTCGTAGCTCCATGCCATAATGCGTACCTTACCTTCATACCATGTATATTAGGTAGACAAGTACCTACCTCAGAGACGAGAGGTAAATACAGTTCACACATCACATTTGTTGGACAAAAAGGGCGGAAATAAAAGTGGTGAAAAGGGCACCAAATCTGCCCCCATACTATATTATACCAGACTGAGTGTGAAGTTACTCCCAGCTCATCTCGAGCCAGACGCCTAGATCCAGAACTCGCGGCAGTTATAGACAAGTGATATTTCCCACTTTAGTCTTTGCTCCCTTTATCTATGCTAAACGTTCAGGAGCATTCGCTCATTTGTGTCTCATTGTATCCGGCATGTTATCCTCGTAAGGCTCGTCAATGTAACAACAGTTCTGATTAGCGTCGTGTTGATGATGCCACTCGTTAACCGCGAGGCAGCATCAGTGCGAGCCATCGGGGCTCTACTCGTCGTCTCCAATCTGCAAGAAAGCGGTTAGCACCATTCTGAGCAGCACGTTAGAAGCTGTGGAATAAGAAACTAACCTTTGGCGCAAGGTAGAAGCGCAGGTAGCTTGTGCCTGTCAGGCCGTACTCGACCAAGAGCGGTACTTCGTTAGAGAGACAGATCTTGACGGTTTCCGAGAGGCCTTGTGCCTTGCAGAAGTTCGACAGGTATTTGAGCGAGAAGGTCAGCGAGACAGGCTCAGCCAGCTCGATGCTGATGTCCTTCTTGGTATCATCGATGTTACTACGCTGACGCAACTGTACGGAGCCATTGCCAATGTCACCGCTGCACGAGAACTTGATGCCGTCTTTCGATGCATCGATAGTAACTGTTTTATACATTACCGATTAGCGGATACCCTTAATTTACCAAGGTGCACTCAAGGCATGGGAGAAAGGAAAGCGCCGGAGCTGGAACTTGCCTGATTCTGACATAGCCATAAGGTCGGTGCAGATTCGCTTGAACTCGGCAGAGGGCATAGAGATAGTAGCGGCGTATTCGGTCTCGGGGATACCCAGGTGCTCCTGGTCGATGTCCATGAGCTTAAGGTCGTACTCGCTGATGCGGTCGTCCTGGGTGCTCTCGAACTGAATGTTGAGCGAGTCGGGTGCATCTTCGGCCTTGATGGTCAGGACGTCCTCGTTCTGTGCGGCACGAAGAACCTTGGTCAGAGAGACTAGGTTAACACCAAGAGCGATGTTTCGGTCGCATCGGTAGGGGCTGAAGGCCTCGGCCTTGAGCATCATCGACACCAGGGCAACGTGCGAGTTGTCCATGGCCTGCAGCGCGATACCCGAGTCATTGCAGTCGAAGTTGCAGTCCTGAACTAGATCCTTGATGGCATCCACCACCTGAACTGTCAATATTTTCTCGATACAGAAGTCTGTTGAGGATTTCCACATACCTTCTTCAGGACCTGCGATTGGTCAAGTCTTGCCTCGAGCATGATGCCGATTTTTCAAGGTTACAAGGGATGACAGAGATTATTCGATGACAAGATGAGGAGTGAACGGGTTGCAGAAACACAAGGTAAGGGAGCGTAGTGGCTGGACTTCTGTTGGTGGTGACAGTGTGTTTGGCGAAGAGGGCGGGTTAGTATTGATCGAGTGGGAGAAGCTGTAGGTGGGATGAAATGGCGAGCGGGAACCTTTAGAACAATTTCGCGTGCGCACGCGTCTAGTTTAATGGGATGTCGCGAGACTGGCGCGACGGCTGGCGGGGACTCTCTTACAACTACCAGCTGCCAACGACACCAGGCAGCCACCCCTACCCTACCTACCTAAGGTACATATCCGTTTCTCTTGAAGGCTCCATCTACTCCTTGATAATACCTACCGATCTTTCATTGTCTTGACTTCATGGGCTGATAACCGAGTATATGTGCATGCCTTGCCTCGTTTTAGCTGTGCCTGTCTTCTGGACCAGAAATCAACCACTCGATTCATGAAGCAAGCCTCAAACGAATGTATTATGTAGATAGGTACCAACTTAGGTATGCGTATGCTCGTTATGGACAGTATGCAGGTCTATATATATATACAAAACAAATTACAATAGTCTTATAACATAAGAGACTTTATCAAAGACCGTATGAGCTTTCGGTTATCAGTTTTTGCTGTTGCCCTGACACAGTCCCGAGCGCCAAATCCGTAGTACCTTGTAAACCCCAGACCTGGAGCCGCAGCTAACCTCGTGACGCCCAAGAACCTGAGAACCCTTCTATACTGAAATGCGCCGTTTCCCTGAGTCACAAACCACCTCATGAAGTATTTCATTATTAGAATTGCTGTAGAAAGCAAGCATTCCTGATTGACGCGTCCATCCCCCACTATAATGAGAAGCGACCCTTCGTAGGTCTACGATCCATGACACCTCGGAGTTCGGTCATCATGCCTCTGTAAGCCTCCGCCTTAGACCTGGCAATTTCCTTGGCTTTGCGGTCTTCTTTCATCCTGGCAATACGCTCTTCTCTTGTGAGCATGCTTCTTGGACGGGGAACTGAAATGGCCTCAAAGACTTCGGGTTCGATCGGCATTTCCGCGTTCGCTGGCGAGGTGATGTCTCCATTGAGCTTCTTCAGTGCCTCATCAACGCCTGGCTCACTGCCATCCGAAACGTTCTCGTCCTCTTCTGCGATGGTTCGTCCGCTCATCGTGCTTGTCGGCGACATCATGACCGAACCAATCGAGGATATGCGCTTCTCATTTCTGTCGATGCCGGATGCCAGTGATGCCTTGCCCGACTGCCATGCCTCCATGAGATCTCGCAAGTCCTGTCCAATCGATTCGTATTGTGACATGAACAATGGACCGAGGTCGCTGATATCGTCGGCTTCGTTGAGGGCTTTGGACGATTCCTCTCGCAACAGATGCAGCTTGGCTTGCACACTCCGAATGTTCATAGTCATAGAACCGAGTCGCCGCACTTGACCACGCCATCGATCATGTCCAGGTGTTTGTGGGGACCTGGGTGATTTCGGCATTTGATCTGGAATTGATGAGTGATTCGTTCGACTCCGTCACAGCTACATGAATACTCACAGTCATTCTCGGTGAGGATATTCCGCACCCGCGTGTAAGCGCTTCGAGTTACGCTGTTCAGACGCTCGAATCCCTCCGTTACCACAGCGAAGCGCTCACGGTCATCCTTCTTGTCATTGATGTGCAGTGCGAGTAGGCCACTCAAGAACATTTTCCGGATATCGTGGAACAGGAAGGCGGCGTCTTTCAGCGACTGCAATTTTTCTCCGTCTTGAGCAGGGCTGTTTTTTATGAATATCTCATATCGAGCGGACACATCACTAGATGTGAACTGATATTGCAGCTCTAGTTGGAGCATCTCGGTCTGTTCTGCGAATCGCCATATGTCCAAAGCAACTCCATGATACGCCGATATGACTTCGGTGAGACTCGTACGCAGGGACTGCCGCAATTTAAGACATTTCACGTTTTGGCCATTGCTCTCTAGGCGGCTGATAGGTGGAATCGGTGTACTCCTGTAATGTGCGTTAGCCTGCGGGTGTAGTAGCCCTTGTATGAGCTTGCTCACAATCGGTATCCACGTGCCACCAGCTCAACTTCCATAATGAAATTGAGAGCAGCGCTGTTGGCACAGTCGAAGTCTCGCGACAAGGAAAAGAAAGACTCGGCTTCCAGCAATCCTCGCCGTTGAAGGTTTCTGAGTATTTCTCTGCGCACGTACGCGCTTACCATTCGATACGCTAACCATCCTAGAATGGCAGCAATGGAGCAGCGCTTCCAGGTTAGGCGGACACCACCAATCGCGAACCATCTGATGAGGGAGGCCAGGCCAAAGCCAAATACCGCTGCGGCCACAACGCCTGACGTGGTGAGACCGTGGAAATTCGGCTCGTCGACTGGCTGTGAGACTGACGCCTCGGCCGCCGGCTGAAGCCCCAGCGTCAACGGATTATCCAAAAGCTGAGACTGGATGATAGCCAGTCGCAACCGCTCAAGGAAACCGATAGACCGAGCACGGTCAATCGATGAGGTCACCGCTTCGAGCAGCAGTCGCAACACTCCGAGGATGGGGGAGGCATGGCTTTGGAGGTCATCGAGGTTAAGGTGGTGCGGAGCATGATGGATGTCGAGCTGTATTGGCTTTGAGGCGCGCGCCAGGAACTTCTTGCGAACTTTAGCGAGTCCTCGGGGTGCGAAGTCTCGAGGCGTGGAGGGCGGTGACACGTCGTGGTCCCTGTCATTTTCCTGCGGTTCTTGCCACCCGGGATGCTCCTCTTCGGCCGCACCTGCAGAGTCGAGAATTAGTCTTCTGAGCATTCTGGGCATATTTATGAGGGAAGCCGAGGCTTGCAATGATGATGCGCAGGTTTGCTGGTATACAAAGAGAAAGGGGACAGGCGTACTTTGGATATAGTTGCACAAAGGCGATCCGTCATGAATGTGAGTCTCCATGTAATTACGGTGTTGCACGGAGTATCGTGTCCATCTGGCACGAGATTACGTGAGGGTATCGGATTGTGCAGAAGGATCTTGTCGTGGCTGAGGTGATACAGTACAGATTCAGAGTGGATAGGGTTGGTCAATGATTAAGGAGGAGGAGTTCGGCCACAGTTGTGCTGACGGGTATTGTGTACTCAAAGAAAGGAGATGACAGCACGACGGGAACAATAAGAGGTTCGGTTCACGGAAGAGGACCCTTGAAAGCGTTGTTTTCGTTCATTTGAATTGTAGACTGGCATAGCTATACGCAGCCAGGGTGGTTCGAGGGTGTAATGTCCGAGGGCTTCCCCATGCGATTCCCTGCAATGGGCCAAAAAGGAGCTGGGCGGCAGTCGTCAATCGGCCGGGATCTTGGAGGATCAATCAGGTCGGATAATCAGCGAGATGAATCAGTTGGAGAAATCCTAATGGTGGATTGTTTCATTAGTGGGGCCTGCGCAGCAGGCCCTCCCTCCTAAGAACCCCTGTTACGTCAGGTCGAGTGCTTGCCTCTGTACCTGGAGATGACATTGTATGTCTGTCTTAGACACCTGAAAGTACTTTTACTACTACTACAGGTTCCTTTTTGTCGCCATCAAACAGCCATCTCTTCAGGTTAGCAATTTCGGGAAACGAAGTTCAAGGTATTGGGCGCCCTGCATAGTTGAGAAGGACTGTTGTCGTCCAGCGGGCAGTTCCTTTCACAGCGTGCGGCCCGCAGAGAACTGAGAACAAACCGTGACAACGCCTCGCCAGGGAAGTACCTGTAGGTGCTGACCGTGCTGACGACAGCGCTGACTGGACGTTGGCAACCGCCCAGGCCTAGGTCGCCTACAGGCAGTGAGTGACCCAATTAGGTACCTAATCTCAGGTAGGGAACTGTTCTATACTCTCGATAACTTTAGCGCCTCAACCACCAGCCTTCAGCCTCAGCCTCCCAATTCAGCCTTTTCGAGACGACACGCGCATCAAACGGCCTAAATCCCGGCTCTCCAGACTCAAACAAAGGAAGACCGTCCACCCACCCGATCTTGGAGCAGCCATGTCTACTGAAAGAGACTTTCAGATCGCTCCGATCGTACCGGAGTCGGTTATGCACAACACAAAGGTAAGTCTGCTTGCGTCCAACCTGCCCGTCACCGAATGCGCCTGCATCGTCTTTGTTCCAAAGCGAATCCTGCCTCAGCCATAGCCCACCCCTAATGCAGCGGGTTAACCAATCATCCTGGATCTCTAGGCGCTCGCGAATCTTCAGAATCTCAGCGCCTCTATATTCGGTGCCGCGGCCGGCATACTGGGTCTCGAGTCGTACGCCGGCTTTCTCTTCTATTTCGCCTTCACCATCTTGACAACGGTTCTCTTCTACTCCATCCGCGTCGCTCCGACGTCTCTCTCCAAAGAGGCAGGACATCCTCTCTTCGATACAAGCCGCTATTTTCGCACCCAGTATGAATTTTGGGCTGGCGGGTTGTTCGGTGGAATGGCTGGTTATATATTGACATGGACGCTGTTCTATGGGCTGGTTAGGGCATGAACAAACGAGGCAATTACCGCAGGAGCGGAATGACATCGGAGTCGGCGGGTTTACTCATGTAGGTTGTATCGTATTGTTCGGTGTTCAGGCTTAGGGAAAATTCGAGTATTGACGTCAATTCATGCCCAATTTCATGATACCATTAGAAAATTGATCGCTGATGTCGCTATTCACTGTCTATAATCATATTCAAAAGTCATCACGTCTTGGTGATGTTGCTGGTTCTCCCACAGGCTCCCAGTCTACTCAGTAACTTCAATCACCTTGCCCACAAACCCTTCGATACCTGACTTTTCTTTGATTCCTCCATCGAGAAGGACCACACGGGCGCCCAATTCGATCCATTCTCGGTTCGTCAACAATTCTAGCGAGATATGATATTCCGTATCGTAGGTATCAAGGTCTGCCTCTGATTTGGTGCGCTCTAGCTCGAGGTGATCGTTCACCCCAAAGACATCGTCATCCTCTTCGATCCCAGATTTCCGGGGACCCGTTGACGACTTCTCTCGTGTCACTCGCAATATCCGCACTGCTGCCCGAACCATCCCAACGTACGCATTAACCATTGCATTCACCTTGAGTGACTGGATATCAGAACTCTTAAAGACGGCTATGAAGCCCGTAGACGCCTGTAGCGAAACCCCCGTTTCAAGCATGTGTCTACTAGGCATGGCTACCACTTGTCCCTTGCGAATCTTTGGGCTTGTCGCCTTTGGCTTTTCAAAAAGTGTGTCGCCATCTGACATGTTTTCGCTGTACTCGTTGAAAACGACCTGAATAGATCCAGCCTGGCCAGCAGTGATGGTTTGTACTGGTAGTCTGAGCACTCGGATGTTTACAATCGTGATGCTGTGCCACTCGCCCTCATTCTTTGATGCTGACAGCCCTTTACGGTTGCTCAAACGAGCATACTCAGCTGACAAAGGATGCGGAAGAGACAGTCCATAAGCTGGAGAAGGGTGATCGTTGGGAATAAGAGCTCGCGCGTCCTCGTCGTCTTCACCGGGGAATGGCCCCAGTACCAACTTATCTCCAATCGACAACTTGCCGAACCGCATGTACCCGGTGACGACAGGAGCACTCATATCTACTCTTCGCCCGGCAGAAATCTTGGCCCCACTGAGAGTTAACTCAAAAACTTCGTCAATGTGAAAAAGAGCAGCTGGCTGTTCAGGGTTCAGTGCCAGAGGAACGAAATCGCGAGCCGTCGGTGGAGGAGGCACAGGTAAACTTTCCAACAACGCATGGGTGAGCCCGATGCCCATACCCGTTACCGCACTCGTTAGCACAATAGGGACTATGCTGAGTGGATCTCCCGAGTGTCGAATTGGATCAATGACTTCATCTCTGGCTTTCTTCTGGTACACCTCGGGAATCCTCGTAATGTCGGCGGCCTCTTTGGAGGGTGAGGTCAAAAGCTTCGGAGTCCTGCCCGTGGCTTTCACCTTTGTGAGTACCAAGTTTAATTTCTCTTTCAATGAGGTCTTCTGTGCCAGCTCTGTCTTGGTGACAACAATGACGAGAGGCATTTCAAGCTTCAGGCACAGATCAAGGTGCGCAATTGCCAAATCCATAGAGTTTATACCTGAGCCCACGATACCGTCCGCGCCGGTCAGTGAATGAGTTCCAGTGGCCGCAGAAGGGTCCTCGTTAGCAGCTATACAGAGAAGCATCCAATGAGGCGCCCAGCCCACCACGGCTCGCAAAGTCGTCCGCTGATACCGGGGGTGCCCAGCCGAGTCTGAGACAAATACCAGTCGACCACCATCGGCGCGATCGTGAATATCTGGCCACTCGTTGATGTTATCGACATTAGAACTCAGAATCATCTCGTTATGATAGCCAATGAGTGCCTGAGCAACAGAGCTTGTTCGACCAGAAGCGACTTCATGTCGATGTCTTAGTAGGTTGAGCCTACTAGACCCCCGACCATTGTCCAGGGAGCCTGTCGATAGCGCTACGAGGAGCGTTGTCTTGCCAGAGGTAGTCGGCCCCGTAATCGACAACCGAAGCTGTTCTGTGGTCGATGCCCCTCTTCTAGGGGTGAGGTCTGTCTCCATATCATCATCGCCAGCTCTTCCTTGAGTTTCTAGCACAGGCATGATTAAGGCTTCTGCCACCCAGAGGTCTGCATGATGTACTTCCGAATTTCTGGGGTCAGAGCCTTTAGTCCATTCGCAGGTACCGACAGCCTTCATCCGCTGCACCTCGACGCGACAACCCAGACTTGCAGCCATAATCTTCAAAGTTGACATACTTTCATCCATTTCATCTTTAGTCAAGCCGACAAAGGTCCCGTCGTCGGCTACCCCTATTTCATACAGGGCGCCGTTGGAATCTTCCAGCCCCGGGATCAATTTGCCGGGTTTCTCCAATTCGGCGAGTTCTTCTTCGTGTTCAGGTAGTTTTGGGATGACCAGATCACTCCTTGCGTTTGTGTGATATGGGGATGACTGCTGAAGTCTCCAAAGTAACTGCGTGGTTAGGTGTTGCAGTCGATTTTGTTTGCTCTGGTTAGACGCGGCCAGAGGCAGATTCGGCCGCTTGACTGTCTTGTATTCGCGGCCGTTCTTGGAAGCCTGAGAACCAGCAACTTTCATAGTAGTGCTCATCTTGGCAAAGGTCCTTCGAGGCCGTAGGAGTAAATGTAGTTTATACTCAATGGGTCCGTCCTGAGGTTCAGCCTCAAGTTTCTCTATGTCGGAATCAGACTGGCCCTCCGACTCGACCAGAGCCCCCGTAGACGCGGCGCGCTCACTCTGCGGCCGCTTGCCATCCAGGCCAGATCTCCAAGGAGAGTTTACCCGCGGAGGCTCATGCTCCCAGGTAAATATTGAAGCCATATTGGGTGGTTGCTATGTGCAGCTGGAGCGGTATCAAAGTGACAGACGTGCCAAAAAATCAACAATTTCTGGGGAACCTGGCGGTTGAACTCAATTCAGTCCTATAATCTTCTCGTCAAACAAAACGTCTGCTGTACTATGGGTATTCGATGATAGAGAGCCATTTGTTGCTGAAGAAACAGTGTATACAGGATCATGATCGTGGTGACAGGCGTTTGGTTAACAACGAGGGGTCTCCCGATTGAATTTGGATAAGTACAACGAGTTACTGTAGTTGCAAGCGGGCCATTGCACGAGGGCGAAGCCACGATATTGAGCGTTCAAGGCGGGTTATGATGCAAGAGTACTCAGAAACCAAAAGAGTAAGTTAGATTTGAGTAGGTAGCAAGTGTTTATTTGAGAGATACCTAGGTAAGAAGCTAGTCGAGATGACAGGTTGGATACCTTAGGTTCGATGGAGTTGGAGCTGAGATGGCCCGTCAGGATGGATGGCCCGATGAGTCGTGGTGAGATGACTGGGTCGGTCAGTACCGGACGACAGACGGCAAGAGCCAATCACCTCACTGCCTGTTCAGCAGCCTACACAAAGGCCATGCATGCTCTTACGCCCCTTGTACATGACTATGTACAACATCTCATAGAGACCAACCAACAGGGGAGGCTTTTGGCCTTGCTTCGCATGACTGACAGTTGCTACCTCAGATATAGGATTGAAGATTTGATTGCAAAAATCTATTCCATCGTTGTTCAATGAGGCCGCTAGTGGGGTATTACATACAGTTCGACCAGTTTGATACGAAATTCAAGGTATCATTTTACTTACCTACAACCTCAAGTACCTAACTAAGTATGTACATGCACCGGTAATGGAGTTGTCACTCTGCCTTCTTTCCAAATTTTCTAGACAAAGAAACAACCTCAGCTGTAAGGCAATGGCAGTGCATCGTCCTTCCCGCGAATGGGATATGACCAAAGGGGCTTGGAGGGGTCCCAAGGCAAACAATACCAGTCAGCTTGCCACCCAAGTAAACCAAGCCATAGCCAGGTTGAGAGGTTCCATCTTGGGCACCTTTCAGGGCCTTGCTTAGGCAGAGCTCAGCCCCAGGAAACCTCGCCAATGACCACCGGTCCTAGTTCAGACCCCGCTAGTTGGCAAGCCCAATGAACACATCGTCCCCCACCACTCTGCGACAACCACCGCTGCGGCGTGCAACTGGCGTATCTCTGTTGTTCGTCACGACCCCAAATAGACGCTGATGAGCAGACAGTGCCTCTAGTCAACCCCCTTTAGGTGCTTCGTCTCCAAGCCTTAAGGGACCATCCCCTGTCCGATCGACATTCACAGTCTCCTCTCTTTCCGAAACGCAACCTAAGACATCTTTGGCCCCGCCCAGTCACCACCCTTTTAAGACTGACAGCACCCTCTTTTTCTGACCTTGACCTCAACTACCTGTCAATCATAGTCACCTCGCTGGTCAACGATATCGACGCATAATCATCATGAAGAAATTCGGCTTCAGTAAGAAAAACGATGACGGCGATGACGCCAATCGTTCCGCCCTGTTCGGAAACAAAAAGGGCTCTTCAGCACCCCAGTCCGAAAACCCCTACGCTCAGAATATGACACCTTACCAGCAGGCTCGCACTGGCCTCCCGAACGGTCCTCGCGGCGGCGGTGGCGGGCTTCCAAGTGGTCCTCGCGGCAGTGGTGGTTACGGAGCCCCATCGCTGAACCGTACAGGCAGTGATGCTTCGTCGGCGACCGCTCCGCCACCTTACTCCAACCAGCCGGCGGCAGGCGGTTACGGCAACGACAGATACGGCACGGCTTCAGGATACGGAGACAACAAATATGCCAGTTCAAGTGGTTACGGTGGTGGCGCGTCGGGAGCAGCTCGACCTGGCGGCTATGGTGGCATGGGTCGGACCAACAGTGACGACACCGACGCAGCTCGAAACGCTTTGTTCTCCGGTGCGCAAGAACGCCAGGCACAACGCCAGCAAGGAGGCCCTAGTGGTAGCGGCGCCTATGGGTCTTCTGGATCAGGATCTGGCTCTGGCTACGGTGGTTATGGCGAGCAGCGTGAGCTCACCGAAGAGGAAAAAGACCACGAGGCCTACAGGGACACAAAGAGACAAATGTAGGTCCCGAATGAATGCACATGATTCTTGATTGCTAATGTCCTACGCAGCCACGAGACAACCCAAGCCAGTCTGGCTACTAACCAGAACACGCTCCGATACATGAATGAGTAAGTAGCTTGCGCAATTCTTCATTAGTTCCTCTCAAGCATAGTATCTTCTAGGGGAGTTGGTACTGATTGCGAAACACTAGAGCCCTTGATACTGGTCTATCAACGTATGCCCGCCTCGGTGCCCAGAACGAGCGTCTCCATCACACCGACCAACTCCTCGATACGGCGACTGAAAGCCACCGTCATGCTGAGGCTCAGACTAAGAAACTAAAGTCTTTGGTATGTTAGGCCTGAGGCTACACTGCTTTGATTTCGAGAGTCTGGAGAATTGCGTCTTCCCTCTTGATCTAGTCCGAGCTACACCGACTAGCATTCTTGTTTTGTGTAAAAGCCCAGCACTAATAGCAACAACAGAATCGTAGCATGTTTGCTGTTCATGTGAAGAATCCCTTCACCGAAAAGCGGAAAACTGCGGAAGAAGAAGCTAGAATCGTCAACCAAAACCAGTCCGATCGAGATATTCGCGAGGCCAGCAGACGTGATAAATTCCAACAGAATCAGCGGATGGAGCAGAACTTTGCTGGTTTTGACAAGGATGATGTGCCCTCGAGCTTCACAAGAGGCAATCAAGGCGATAGATCGAAATATACTTTGGAAGACGACTCCGATGAAGAGGGTGCAGCCCAGCTTGAGGCTGCTAATGAACAGATCGAGAGGGACTTGGAACAGATGTCTATAGGTGTTGGAAAGCTGAAGCGCATCGGCCAGGCTATGGGAGACGAGATAGAACACGGCGATAAACTCATCAACAGGATTGGATCCAAGGTAGGCACCACCACCTTGACTATGGTATGGACTGAACTGACATTTGCAATAGACCGACCCACTTGACGATCAGATTAGAGTGACGAACGCAAGAATGAACCGCATTAGATAAGGCTACCCTAGAAAGTGCTCCTCTAAGGTCGCGGATCGGCTAGGATACTGATGTTCAAGGCTTTCTGGTGTAGTCAGCATAAGCGTCAAATTGCATTGCAATGTCAAAATACCAAGTGCTGGATAGACGGCGCGGATTAATAGTTATAGGTATACAATGAACATTCATTTTGTACTTTTGGCTTGTGGTGAATCAAATGTCTACCTGAATCTGTCAATTGCTGAGCTGTGCTCATACGCCACTTTTCGTCCAGCGTCATTTGATGTAAATATGTCAGGCTTAAGTCACTTAAGTCCCACGAATTGCCGTTTTTTACCAAAGGGAAAGTGCCTTTTTCTGTACGACTCCGTCCCGAGTGAGCATCTTCGAATATAAATCGGAAGTGAACTTCACGGTGCGCTTAGGCCAATACTCACGCTCCACACTGTGGCATTGACCCTGGAATCTACTAAGAAGCTTCAAGCATCATTGACTGCTCCATACAGTCAGTATCCACAAGCAACTTCTTCCGACCACCAGCACCATGAAGCCGTCAACCAGAGTCTTAGCCACAGCAGCAAGCACAGCAGGCAATGGCCTCAAGCCAGCGCCAATGGCCATTCTACCCCCTTTACCGCTGTATCGGCGCCTCTTCAGGGCACACCGAAGACATCTACCTCACGAGATGCGGCTCTTGGGCGACGAGTACGTCAAGGCGGAATTTCGGGCGCATAAGGGAGTAGAGAATCCGGTGCACTTGGTATGTCATGGCTTCCGAGCTTGCTACTCCTGGGCCTTGTCTCACGACTTGAGTATGAGTCTGCGTCATGATGCGCTGACCAAATTAAAAGATCGGCTTTCTTACCGAGTGGCAGCTGTACGCGCAGAAGATCGAGGGTGAAAATTGGATAGGGGAAAAGATCGATCCGGCCAAGATTGAGAAGATGAGCGGTACTTATCTGATATCTTTCTAATTCTTTTGGTCGATATCCTTGCTGACTTGGTATAGATGAGCAGATGGGACAAATGTATGAGCTCATGCAAGCGATCAAGAAACAACACGAAAGTGGTGACCAGGAGTGATTCAGAGGTGTTAAAGACTCATTATCTAGAAGAGTCCCATGAGTGGGCGGTCGTTTTTCGTGGAAGACCATGATGATCCCAAGAGTGTTAAATGTACGAAAGCATAGGTAGACCTGCCTGCGTAGGGAGGGTAAACAGCTGTAGCTATAGATTTGTTCGGTTCGCGTCATTGGTGGGAGGATGTAACGATATAGTCTCATATTGACCTCAATTTCAATCACAAGATTATTATCACTGTCACCTACACTAGGTACTGAAACTTGCTCGTTATCGAGTTGTTTCCATAGGTATAGGAATTTGATTCTTGACGGCATTATGTAAGGCACAGGCTCGATAGTATGCAACTCGCACTGTTGCTCCACCTGACAAACCAGGCGCACGACCAATTAGATCCAGACCTTAATCGGCGGTTGCGACACTTTTTCTCATCTGCAGCACTCAGTAGCCAGCTAAATGCGTCTGTGAAATGGCCCAGGAAGACGAGCACTGCCGTAAAAGACGGAAAACCAAAGGGAACAACTCAAATGTTGTCAAAATCGGAAATAAGACTTTCTCACTAAGCGCTTACCTGCAGCCTGACGATGTTCCTCCGAAGCAGCAGCCCAAAGAGCAAGAGAAACCAGATTACGTGGAGCACCCTGCAGAGGAAGTGAATCACGATGATTCAAAACAGGACACCCGTCAAAAGCGTCTTCATGCTAGACCTAAGAAACTTGACAATGAGCGCGATACACCGATGCTGAAGATTCGGAAGGCATTGCCGATATGGGCTCACCAGGACGAGATCAAAGCAGGCTTGCGCAAAGACAACGACGTCCTCGTCATCGTGGGTGAAACTGGTTCGGGAAAGAGCACGCAGACGCCTCAGTTCCTTTGCGATGAGCCTTGGGCACAGCGGAAGAAAGTAAAGATAGGGAATGACATGATTGGTGTCGGTGGAATCATCGCCATCACTCAACCCCGGCGAGTGGCAGCGACAACCTTGGCTGGTCGGGTTGCCAAGGAGATGGGAACGCCGTTGGGTCATTCGAAAGAGGGCTTGGTAGGTTACTCGGTCCGCTTCGACCACAATGTGCCCAAAGGGACAAAAGTCAAGTTCCTCACGGAGGGTATGCTGCTCCAAGAGCTGCTTCGGGACCCCAATCTACGGCAGTACAGTGCTATAATCGTCGACGAGATCCACGAACGGAGCGTCGACGTCGATCTGATAGCTGGATTTCTCAAGCAGATCCTGGCGGGCGACAAAGCTGGGCGAGGAGGTGTTCCGTTGAAAGTGGCCATTATGAGTGCAACGGCAGATATCGACAAAATACAAGGCTTTTTCAAGCCGGAGGACGTGAAATCAGAAGTCCAACTACTTCGCATCAAGGGACGGCAATTTCCAGTCGACATCAAACACACAGACCAGCCAGTTCCGGATATTCAGGAGGCACTGTTGAAGAAAATATTCGACATTCATTTACAGGAGCCACTACCAGGGGATATTCTAGCATTCCTGACAGGACAGGAAGAAATTGAAGCAGCTCAGCGCTTGATTGAGGAGCGCTCTGCCACTTTGGCTTCAGGCGTTCCAAAGCTGGCAGTCTTCCCACTCTACGGCCAGCTCTCCATGCAAGCACAGCGAGACGCCTTTCTACCAGCGAAGACGAAACTCACACGGAAAGTCGTGCTCTCGACCAATATTGCTGAGACTTCTGTCACTGTCCCTGGTGTGCGGTACGTCATCGACTGTGGCAAGGCTAAGGTGAAGGAGTTTCGCTCTCGGCTGGGCATGGAATCTCTGCTTGCAAAGGCAATCTCCAAATCATCCGCCATCCAGCGTACAGGCCGTGCTGGACGTGAAGGGCCCGGGAAATGTTTCAGGCTGTATCCTTTATGGGTATATGACACGGTCTTACCAGATGCTGACTTGCCCGAGATCCTACGCACCGACGTCTTGGGCGCAGTGTTGACTTTGAAGGCGCGGGGCATCAACGACATATTTTCGTTTCCTATGATGGACTTCCCCGACGTCGAAGCCGCCAAAGCCGCCCTTGTTCATCTACTCATTCTCGGTGCTCTAGCCGAAGATGGCACCATCACACCGATCGGGCGCCAACTCGCTCTCTTCCCTGTCTCTGCCCCTTATGGACGTGTCCTCCTCGCCGCTGCGGCTCCCGAGGCCGACGTTCTCCTCGAGGCTATCGACGTTATTGCGTGTATCACGTCGGGCGAGAACATCTTCCAGCAGCTACAGTCTGAGGATGCGGTTCGCGAGGAGGTCGAGGAGACACGCAAGGAATTGTACCGCCGCGAAGGCGACTTACTAACCTACCTAACGACGATGCAGCGGTACGCGTCCGAGAACGCGGACCGCATGGCCTGGTGTCGCGCCAGGCGCATCCACGCACGGAATATGAAACAAGCGCTCAATATTCGCCGTCAGCTACGCGGGATCTGCGTAGCGCAGAAGCTGATGGCCGAACAGCCGCCCCCAGACCCGCAACCCTTTGTGCCAATGAGTCCCGAGCGAGCCGAACTGCTTCTCAAGTGCTTCCTGAAGGGCTTCGCGACCAAGACGGCGCTTCTGGCACCCGATAGCAGTTATGTTACTGTCCAGGGCAAACATGTTGTCGCTGTACACCCGAGCAGCGCTATGCATGGACAGAAAAAAGAGGCGATCATGTTCTTGGAGCACGTCTTCACGCAAAAGAACTATGCTAAGAAGGTAAGTGCGGTACGAGCAGACTGGATCGTTCAGGCGCTTGGAGGAGAATAGAGGCAGAGGTAGAAATTCGTCAGTGCCACGTATGCTCACGAAGGACCTGATCAAGTATAGGAGACTATCGTGGCGTTGTAAGGGGAGAGTCATTAGATACTGAAGCTTCAATGCATCGTGTTGGTATTATAACCTCCGCAGGCCCAGATCCGCAAGGGGATATGAAAATCCGAAGCGCCGTCTAATACAAGTCTACCATCGTGATTGTGTCATTACGTAGCATCATTCATATCTCATCGGCACCCTCATTCAGATACCATAGCTCATCCACGTTTGGATCGAGCTCCTTCGTACTGAACCCATTGCCCAGGTATGCGAAGCGGTTCCCTCTGCGAGAATCGTACACATACTCCCAGTCCTCGCCGCGAAACCCCTCCAGCATGTGAAAGAAGTGGATACGGCTCCCCGGATGCAGTGCCGTGACGGGGCCTTCCTCCCGGCCGCCTTTGAACCACGAGCGGCACGGCGCGGCCCATGCGGTCCGCGGCATGAAGGCAGCGACGTGGGCAGCATAGTCGTCGACGGCCTCTGCAGAAGGCACGAGCGCCTTGATGTTCTCGGTCTGGCACTTGCGGATCGCGCGCGCAATGTACCGGGCGATGTGCTCGCTGAGCGTGAAGACGCTGCCGTGGCCGATGGGGCCGTTGGGACCGAGAAAGGCTATGGGAACGCACGCGAGTTAGTAAGACTGGGTTCTGCAAATGGTCTTGGCCACCCTTCTGCAAAGGGCTGGGGATGCGCATGACGGGCCCACCCCGATGTTTGCGTGGGCTGTGCGGAAGAGCGGGCGTGGCTGCTTATATGCTGATGCGACCTGCAGGTCTCGTGTGTACTTTGTGGGCGCACACGGCAGGCAGGTAGAATGATGGGGGCAGATGGTCACTCACTAAAGTAATTGGGCACATTCGCCAGCGCGCACGACATGTAGCCCTTGACGTCCTCTTGTGCCGTGTCCTGGACATTGCCGCAGCGGCCGACGAGGGGGAAGCGCGGCGCGAAAGACGTGTCGAAGCCGGTCGCGCAGATGATCGCATCGAGCTTGATGATCTCACCCGAATCGAGCTGGAGCCCCTCGGGTAGCACGCCTGCGATGCCGCCTGTGACGACTTCGGTGTTGGGGGCCCGTAGAGCCTCGAGGTAGCCCGGTGCTGGCGTCATCCGGCGACAGCCCAGAGGGAAGGTCGGGATCAGAGCCTTACAGAGCTCCTCGTCACCGCCGAGGCAGGCGGTCATGTACTCGGTGACTTTACTTTGTGCCATCTGCTGTATGGGGCTGCCATTGAGGACCTGTTGGGCAGAGGTTAGAGGCGGTTGGAAGTCAGCAGAGTATCGGGAATACCTTACGATCGGAAATGCGCCATTTATGTCTTTCTCAACCGCTCGGACGAATTGCCGGTAGAAATCGGGATCATTCTTGAACTTGTCAATCGTCGCTTGGCTAAAATTCTCATTCTCGTCAAGCTCGATTTGGTCCAGCACTGCAGTCGCTGGGCTGCGCATAATCTTCATCGTCATAATCCGTGGAGGGAGGATCCATGTAGGAGTGCGAACAATATGGTATAGCTTCTTGACATCTATGAATTGTCAGTGGGTACCATGATAGAAGTAAAAGGGGGCTTTACGGGGTTGTATCGCCGGTAGAAGTTGAATACCGGACGAGCCGTTGCCAATTACTGCCACGGTCTTGTTGTGGTAGTCAAAAGCCTTGGGCCAGTTGGCTGTATGGATTATTTCCCCTTGAAAACTAGGTAGGTTCGGGATGTCTGGCCATTTCCAGTTGCTGTTATATCAGTCAGCATCAGACTCCCGGTGTCGCGATACTCGAAACCTTCGAGCTCAACGAGTTGTATGTCTTACTTGAGAATGCCAGAAGCGTCAACAAGGAAGTTGGCCTCGTCTCTAAGCTCTGTTCCGGTCTCTAGACTGACTACACGCAGATCCCATAGTCCTCGAGATTCGTCCCACCAGGCACCGGTAACCTTGTGCTGGAGTTTGATGGTGTCCATCATGCGCTCCTCTTCGCAAATGCGATCGAGGTACTCTTCGATTTCCTCAGCTGGCGAAAAGAAGCCTGACCACTCTCGATTCGGCCGCCATGAGAATTGGTAATTATGGCTTGGAACATCGCATCTACATCCCGGATAGCGGTTTTCAAACCAGGTTCCTCCAATCTTGCGGTTCTTCTCGTAGATGACGTGTTCGAAGTTTGTCAGGTTCTTCCGAAGAGTCCGGATCATGTTGATGCCACTCGCCCCTGCCCCGATGCCCACAATCTTGACATGTTTAGGAGTTCCGAGTGGTCTTTCGAGAACGGTATAGGCTTCTCTCGCTGTGTTCACCGGAGTGTCAGCTCGGAGAAATTTGCGTGTGTTCTGGTTCGACACGGCAGCAACTTTGACGCGAGTCATTCTTGTATAATACCAAGGAGCAGAAAGACTCAACGTATTGGACTTGAATATTGATCCTTTATCATGGTGGTGAAGGTGGTTTTTATGTACAAGCCTGGCTGCGACTAGTCGTCTGAGGTCTACAACAAGCGTATTGGCCAAGTCCTAGCGGAGGAAGGGGACCAGCTGAATGGATTGCAGGTGAAGAGCCAACCAGAATGGAAGGGGAAGCTTGCATGCGGCAATCTGCGTATCTCGACCTACCATTGTAGAGGAAATCCTCTGTTAGGGCCAACGGCCGTCAGGTGTGTTATACGTCTCAACACCCGCCTCAAGACAAGTAGTTCAAGTCACTGAAAGCCACTGAATTGCTGTCGGCTATGCGGGTCGTTCCGACTGACACTTGTTCGGTTCAACTATCTATCACACCCATCGGAGAGGCAAACCTGGTCATCGTGACATATTGCCACGTTAAAAAGACCATTGCACCGGCCAGTGAATGGTTGATCCTGCCAGAAAGAGCCAATGGGAAGTTGGATCGCGCGCTATCTAGCCAGTCTCTTTTGGATGGAGCTGCTTGCCAGGCCGTATTCCAGCCAACCACAGCGCAGAACCCAAAGAGGTACACAACAAAAGTCGCCAGCATCGTGCACGCGCAGAAGGGTTCGCGATGAATGTACTATCTTGATGTGAGGCGAGTCCCGCAAGATCGTTTGATCCTTCCGGAGTGTTCCAAATGAATTCAATTGGGTGACTGCATGGTCACCTTTCGCGCGCTTGAGCCGCTGACACGGTTGCCAGTGTCGCGAATACGGAATCAACGTATCGCAGTTGATTGTGGTTGGTCAGCCTGTAGGAGAGGAACTTTGGAGGATTATCTAAGCACCTGAGACTCATGTAGAGCCAAAGTAAGTTAGGTACTTACCTGCCTTCTAAACCTCCAGCTATGGACTGTTAGGGTCTTTGCTGATAAGATCTGGCACTGAAGACACACTGAGGAAAACTGGCATAGCTCGCCCGAAGATCTTCCGTTGCCCACCGGGAGGCGCTGGCCAGTGAAGTAGCCCGCCTGGACATTTTCACCCATGTCACTCGACACCTCTCAACAGCCATTTGCAACAGCACAACGGTAAAGGTACGGCATCAATATCTATTCCACATCGACCACGGCCATATTGGACAAAGACACCAGAAGTATCCTGGTACCTCAGAGCCCCTGCTGCATCATGTCGAGTTTCTCATTTGGCTTCTCCGGTGATGATATAGAGGATGACGTACAGCAGCCCGGTCCGGGTTCTGCCCAAGATGCCGCAGCAGCTCATGCCATACCTGCGACCAGTGCTTTTCCTGTTGATGGCAAGACTCTGCTTCCCGCCACAAGCCACAGCCTGGAAGACATGCTGTCAAAATTGCCTTCCAAAGTTGCCTATGGCCTCTTGGAAGTTGATCTTGATGGGAACGGGACCATTCAACTTCCCCGGCGCGAACTCTGGGACGTGCGGGTTCAGCTCATGGCTGAGGATGAAGGAGGTGGAGCCGAACCGGGTTTAGGCAACCACGATGTGAAGACCGGAGTTTACGAAGGAGGATTCAAGTCCTGGGAAAGCAGCATGGACCTTGTCAAAGTACTGGCCACTCCCAAGTCGTTGCTTGCTGCTAGTGATGAAGCAACGAGGCTGATCGAGGTAAGGCGCCGTCGGTCTCCATACGTTTTGTTGATTTACGAGATGGAGTAATACCTGACTTTGAAGTTGCTAGCTGGGTTGCGGCACGGCTCTTCCTTCATTGGCCCTTTTCACTTGGGCTTTCAGTCTCAGAACGAGCGAGAAGGACTCTCCTCTTTCTATAGTTCTGGCTGACTACAATCCGACTGTGTTGCAACTCGTAACGTTGCCTAACTTCATTTTAGCCTGGGCTTTGTACCAGAGAGCCGAATCCCCCCTATTGAATGATGCATTCTTTACCGAAGGGGAATTCGAGCTTACGCCCCAGATACTGGAAGGGTTTCAAAATTTTCTTGCTGCTCGGAACATATCGATTCTTTTCTTCTCGGGCGCCTGGTCACCTGAGTTCGTTGATCTCGTAAACTCCGCGGACAGATCTGTATCTCGAGCTGGCAAACGGCAGAAAACGACTATACTTGGCGCAGAAACCATATATTCGCCATTTGCGCTCAACTCCTTTACACAGACCATCTTCTCTCTTATGGAGCACGACAAAGTAAATGGATGTAGTAGCGAGGCACTTGTCGGTGCCAAGAAGCTCTACTTTGGCGTCGGCGGATCATTGGACGATTTTATTACCCAAGCCAGAGACCGAGGTGCTAACGTTGAGATCTTGCGAGAAGAAGCCGAAGGTGTACGCCGAGGTGTTGTCCGGTGTAGTTTGCCGATCTGAGGCTGTCTGCCAGTATCATTAATAGCACATTTCGTAGTTGTTAGTGCATGATACTCTCGAAAGGCAAGACGCAGGCTCACCCGCAGCCAGTGTTCTCGAGCCAGGCTCTGCGATGGCCTTCAAGGAGACCGACATTCGGAGACTGTCTGCGGGAAGGCTGGTAATGATTTCGGCGATTTACATCCTCGTTTAAAATAACGAGCCATCAGATCTGGCTACCAATCACGTACAAAGGGGCCATGCGACACGATATAGTTCGATTGGCTCACCTTGAAACATTGATGATCTCAGTGTTCCGGTCAACGTTTGCGTGGTGTACCCGTATCCAAATCTCAACAGGCATTGTGCATAGGTAAACTGGTAGAACATGCGCGAAGAGGACTGCGAATGTCAACAGGACAGCTGAATCATATCCCATCAACGCTATAGCCAACTCCTGACCATTCGCGCCTACAGGGCTTGATCTCGTAGTACTAAGGCAATTGTGGCCTTGTGATCTACCCGCAGCATACCGATACTGTAATATAAAAAAAAGTAGATACATAGCAGTCTTGCTTTAAACCTACAACAACTGGCTTATGATGGGAACCCGACGTCTGGAGTGTGATGACGAAGTTATTTAAAAAAAAAAAAAAAAAAAAAAAAAAAAAAAAAAAAAAAAAAAAAAAAATTTTAAAAAAAAAAAAAAAAAAAAAAAAAAAAAAAAAAAAAAAAAGAAATAGAAAAATTAGCTGGAAGGCCTGACTCAACAAGTCTAATGATTCAGTTGCCACTTTTACTGTGGGAAACATGTCTCCTTCGTGTAGGTTTCTTACCCAGGGCAATCAGGGCAGAGGGCACTGACTGGTAGGTAGGTGAATCACATGTTACCAAAGGAAAGAGTGATACATATGTCCTAATCTAAAGACTAGTGCCAGCAGTGCCTGCCGCCTTTCCCCATCTGGCCAATGCTTATTCTCAATAGTCTGATTAGATTTTGCGGGGGAAGTAAGGACCGGCCGCTGGTTCGCTTTCCCCGCCAAAAACAAGCGTTCGCATCCTTTCCCAGGCCTCGGCACGCTCTCACCACCGCCGTTGGGCTGGGCAATCAACGTGGCAGGGTGGGCATGCAATATGCGCGGCTGCGAATAGTAAGTCACTTCAATTAGCAAGCCTTGGCCTTACGGGCGTAGTAAGAGCCCACGAAATCAGAAGTCACGCTCGCGTGTCTCCAGTGATAGTCTTCTCGCAGCTCTTACATAACATGAATACAAAGTCGGTCCAATGGCGGCATTTTCTTGTGCGGACAGCGGCAGCATGTAACCTATAGCAGAAGCGGAGGCATCTATAAGTCGGTATATCTGATAGCCCAGCAGACTTGGATAGCCTGATAGGCAGACCGCCCACTTACAGCTACTCGGAGGATCGATGTCGATGGAACGAGCCTCGGCGCAAATGGGCTGACGGTCTGCAGAGAAAGAAAGATGGGCGTGTGACGTCCACACGCCAAGGTTGCCTTGCAGATAGTGTGCAGTGCAGGTTACATTCGATCCAAGGGAGCTTCTGCACAGAGTTCTGCGCAGATTGTGACCTGCGCAGGGAATACTGCTCGTAGCCAACACGCCTACGTACTAGACCGAACGTCGTATTGCAGTCGGGTGTCGAGCCTTTGGCCAATCTTCGCGGAGAAAGCTTGACAGCTTCGGTCCACTATCATGTGGGAGTCGACCGGCTCTGTTCACCCCATGTGGGAATACTGCCGACGAGGTTGGGGAAACTGGGGTAAGCTGGAGCCCAGGAAGCTGATTATCCATGTAGGCATGCACACGAAGATCCCGAATTGGCAGAGGATCAACTTGGGAATTGTATTCGGCCTCCAGCCCGAATCTGTGTTCTTGGCGCCTTTGGATCACAATCATCATGTCAAGAAGACGCCCGCCATAGGACATGGTCGCGAGCCTCGAACGACTGTCCATCTTCTCGATCTCCCCATCTCCTCCACCACGGCTCCTCTTCTGCTCTCCAGATGAACCGGAGAACTTCAGTTTAATCTGAGACGAGAGTACAATCGGGGTTCTCTGTATGATACATCACCAACATGAGGTTCTCTCATCTCCTCATAGCCGCTTTGGCACCGGCAGGCCTCCTCGCGGATGGCTCGCCGCGGACAGCTTCAACGCCAGAGCTAGAGCTAGATGCCTTTCTTGCCAAGCACAATCTTGCTCTGGTACCCCGATCAGATCTCACTGATGCCCTCACGGAGCTCAACGGACTGCTCAGGAAAAGCCACCAAGAACAGCAGAAGACGCCGTTGTACCCACGGCAAAGCAGCAGCAATGACACCAGTTCTGGCTCCGGTTCGGGCTCCTCTGGTAGCGGTATCGATCTAGGGGATCTGACTGGGCTTGGGGATCTGGGAGACATCTTGGAAGCCCTCACCAAGCTCATCACGCAGCTAGGCGACCTAGGAGACTATCTGACGGCTATCCAAGAACTTCTGAGCTCCGAATTCTTGCAAGCTCTTCACGACGCTATGGTCTACCTCGCCCAGCTACTACAGCCCCCTATTCCCTCAATCACCCGCGATATCCTCATGAAGGCACAACCGATTCTTGATTTGGTTTCGACGCTGGACCTCGAGAGTATCATAAACGAGATCAACAGCATCGATATCGCTGGTATCGTCAAGGCTATATCGCCGTTATTGACCACTGACTCAATCAATGGGATCGTGACGCTCTTAACGAACGCGGAATCGCTTTTGACAGCTGATACTGTCGATTCGCTCAAGACATTGCTTGATAGCGCCCAGCCTCTCATTGATAGCCTAGGAAAGCTTGACATCCAGGGTATTCTTGACGCTCTTCAGCCGTTATTGACTCCGGATTCTGTCAATGGGCTAGTTACCCTCCTCGGAAACGCGGAATCGCTTTTGACGGCAGACACTGTCGATTCGCTCAAGACACTGCTCGACAGCGCCCAACCGCTCATTGATAGCTTGGGGAAGCTGGACCTCCAGGGAATCCTTGACGCTTTACAACCATTATTGACTCCGGATTCGGTGAATGGGCTAGTCACCCTTCTCGGAAACGCGGAGTCTCTCCTTACTCAAGATACAGTGGACTCGTTAAAGACTCTGCTTTCCAGTGCCCAGCCACTGATCGACAGTTTGGGACAACTCGACATACAAGGCATTCTCGACGCTTTACAACCGTTATTGACACCCGACTCGATCCAGGGTATCGTAACGCTCCTTAGCAACGCAGAGTCGCTGTTGTCAGCAGATACTGTCAATGCATTGAAGGCCTTGCTATCGACCTTCGGACAACTTGATATTCAAGGAATCCTGGACGCTTTGTCTCCTCTCCTCACGCCTGATTCCGTGAACGGTATTGTGACGCTTTTGAGCAACGCGGAGTCTCTGTTGTCAGCCGACACTATTGATGCTTTGAAAGCGCTGTTGTCTACCTTCGGACAGCTTGATATACAAGGCATCCTTGATGCCCTATCTCCTCTCCTTACGCCGGACTCTGTGGATGGCATCGTGACGCTTTTGAGCAACGCAGAGTCTCTGCTGTCAGCGGACACTGTCAATGCCTTGAAAGCGCTGTTGTCTACCTTCGGACAGCTTGATATACAAGGCATCCTTGATGCCTTGTCTCCCCTCCTTACACCAAGTTCGGTAAACGGTATTGTTGGATTATTAGGTAACGCGGAATCATTATTGACATCTGATTTTGTCGACCAGACCAAGACTCTCATTGCTGGGGCTTCGCCTCTGATTGACAGCCTGAGTGACCTGGATCTCGAGAGTCTGATAGACCAAATTACTCCGATCCTCAATGAACTCAGTCAAATCGACCTTCAGGGCATCTTCAACTCCCTGAGCCCACTCCTCACTTCAGACTCGATAAAGGGTATCGCCGGTTTATTGACCAATGCAGAGACCCTTCTGACAGCAGACTTCGTTGACCAAACCAAGGACCTTATCTCAGGAGCTGCTCCTTTGCTTGCCAGTCTAGGAAGCATTGACCTGCAGGGACTCGTCGACCAGGTTGCACCGCTACTCAATGAGTTGAGTAGCATTGATCTCCAAGGTTTATTCAAGGCCATTGAACCGCTTCTCACAACTCAGTCTGTCAATGGTATCGTTGGACTCCTGGGCAACGCTGAGGACTTGTTGACGGCCGACTTCGTGGACCAAACCAAGAGTATCATATCCGGAGCTGCTCCCTTGTTGGCATCACTTTCAAAACTTGATCTCGAGGGGCTCATTAACCAAGTACAGCCGCTCCTGGAGGAGCTGAACAAGGTGGACCTCACTGGTCTCATTAGCCAGGTCGAGCCCCTTCTCAATGCCTTATCACAAATTGACCTAGTCGGGCTTGTCAACATGGTCAAACCGTTGCTGAACGAAATATCCCAAGTGGATATCAGCGGGCTGATTGACCAAGTGCAGCCCCTTCTCAATGCCTTATCACAAATTGACCTTGTCGGGCTGGTCAACATGGTCAAACCGTTGTTGAACGAGATATCTCAAGTGGATATAACGGGGCTCATTAAACAGGTGCAGCCTCTGCTGTCTGCGCTGAGCCAAATCGACTTGGTCGGTCTCGTCAATCAGGTGAAACCGCTCTTGAACGAGATTTCCCAGGTGGACTTAACTGGCCTCATTAGCCAGGTTCAACCGCTCCTCTCTTCGCTCAGTCAGATTGACTTGGTCGGATTGATCAACCAAGTAAAGCCGCTTTTGAATGAGATTTCCAAGGTGGACTTGACTGGCCTCATTAGTCAAGTACAGCCGATTCTAAACTCTCTCGGGAAGATAGATATCGCAGGGCTGATCAGCAAAGTCATCCCAATTCTCAATTCCTTAGACAACATCGACGTGGAAGGCCTTATCGACGCCATTTCACCTCTGCTCACACCAGATTCTGTGCATGGCATCGTTGGCTTACTAGATAATGCCGAAGCGCTTTTGAGCGCCAACTTCGTCAATGAGACACAGAGCATCATCGACGGCGCGGTTCCACTGGTCAGCGCTCTAGGGGGTATCGATATTGGGGGCCTCCTGGATCAGGTCAAGCCGTTACTAAATAGCCTGGGAGATATCGACTTGGCTGGACTTGTAAAGTCTGTCAAACCTCTGCTTAACGCCCTGAACCAGATCGATATACAGGGCATCGTGGATACCGTCACTCCTCTTATCACGCCAGATTCCATCAAAGGTGTAATGCAATTGCTGAGTAATGCCGAGAGTTTACTTTCTACGGCATTTGTCGATCAGACCCAAGAGCTGATTGGTGATGCTACACCAGTAAGTTTCCCTTTCCAGCACGTTGCGATTGGCAGGGGGAAATATTCCTTCTTTTGATGAAGTGCATAGTAACTAACAATGATGACAGATTGTGGCGACGGCGTCGGATTTCATTAACGCCATTTTACAAGCGTTATTGAATGGGTAGGGAAATTGGATTGGGACGGAAGTCGAGTGAATAGCTTAATACCCAGATAACATATGACGAAGTCAAATGCTTAATGAATAATTATGAGTTTTAATGAAATTTGGATCATGAGCAGATCAATATATCTATGATGTGAGGTTTTAACTAGTTATCCTACTTTTATAGAGTCCATGAAGGGGATCAAAAGGGCCTTTGATCGCTATGGTGTAAGTGGGACGCAACGCATTTTGAACCAAGGCATTAGTCAGTTAACTAGTTACAAGTATCAACAGAAAGCCACCATGCTGGTTGGCCGAGCCATGACAGTACGGGCCAAATTTATTCCACGGCTAATAGACTCATACGACCTCAGAAGATTACGATATAATGTCACATGTGATTACCTGGATATCAGGAACAAAAATTGAAGAAATGTGGTCGATTATGAAAGACTGCCCGCACTATAGTTACGGCTTCAAGTTCTTCGCACGCACGAACTATCCCTTGAAACGGAGCGCAGTACTTGGTCTGTTGATTAGAACAGTAGTTACGAAAAACTGCACCGCAGCAAAACTACTATCTTCGTGACAATATGTAAGCAGAGTGCTTAATTTCCAAGATGCAATGATCCATTTTAATTACTCCTTTCTTACACAGTATCTGAAGATTTTCCTAGATGTGAGATTACAATGAGCTTGTTTCTCTTATTTTTTCTTTTTTCTTCCTGCTTTTCCCTACATTTTTTGTTGAGCCTATAGCCTTCGTTTGCGATACGAATTCACCGGAACTCTTCCAAAGCCTCTGCATAACGCGGAGATAACACACATATCTTACATACTGAAGGTGCTACCTACATAGTCAACTTTGGTGGAATTCTACTTACGGGGGCAATCGAGAATGGAAGCGGTAGTAGTACCCGCATCACTATGGGGGCCGTCAAGATCACCACCGACCGTAGGTTCCCAATCCATGGTTTTATTTTATCGGAGTCTTGCGAGTCTGGATGATTCTTCGAATCGTGGGCCTGAGTTTCAGGTTCATTGGTTTTAATGAATCCACCATCAGGCATTGGAACGGGGTCGACGTCCTGCACGTTGGATCAGTCCAAATACTTCTTTGCATCATCTGAGAGCCAAGAAGCTCAAAAAATGCGGAATAAATTGCGAGAGGTATGGCAGTGCTCTATGGAGAGTCTGGCTCAGCTATGGAAGCTGGCACGAAGCACCATAGATCGCTGCCAGAGACCCTTAAGTACTACTCCTTTCAAGGATTCTTTCCTCAAGGATTAGTTATTGTTCTTAATTCAGTGGTTAGTACTCGCCAATTTTTCAATCACGACGGAAGTTATCACTACCATTCCTCTACATTGCGGTACCTGACCCGTGATCACCGTCACAAACACCTCTATTTTGCATCTTTAGTTAAGTCTCTCAACTCCCAACTCTTTTTCCATATCAGTACTTTGGATCAGGGGAGCAGCGGTCCAAGGGGGAAAGAAAGAGCAAGGGTTGGTAATTCTCCAAGAACCATTCGTTTCTCTTAACTGTTGGGCATAAATTCAGGATGTTCAGTATGCACAGAATTTACGATACGAACGGGTGTTTCATTAGCTAGATACTCCGTCGGGCAAGCCCATAGGAGATTTGATGACACCTCGAAGCTTGTCAAGCGATACATCAACTACATTCTTAAAAGCCTCCATCTCCTCCTCTACAGTGCCTCCCAATCCCGTGCTGGCCAGACTTATAGAGTTGCCGACGTAGACCGGCATCTGCGTTTTCTTCGCCAGGATCTTAGCCAGACGGGTGGTGAACTCCAATGTAGCTTCTGCTGAGTAGATGACTGTAGATAGTGGTTGATTGGGGTTATATCTCTGCACAAGAGCTTAGCAAAAGATGAGACATGGGAATCAAACGGTAGAAACCTACATCTGGAAGCGCGTAGACAAAGGAGCCCATCGGAGCCGGCTGATCTGCCTCATCGGCAGCGACAGTGGTGAGGAACATGACAATGGCTTTCTCTTTGATGGTCAATCGAAGATGGATCTTGGTATCCATGCCCCGTGGCAGCGGGAAGGAGAGCTGCACTGCGCTGTCCGTTGAGTCTTCCATACTCGATGTAATTGTGTGCTTCCAGCCGTTCAAGCTGTGTTGATGACCTCAATGTATTACTGGTACCGATTTCGCCCGTAATGGCCAGAAATCTCGAGTTCCTGTGTCGAGTGCGACTTATCCACTCACTATGGACATCGATACAGTATGAGCGTGCGCTGCGTCGAATGATCAAGGGACGATTCTCTCAGCTGACTTCTGAGTGACTCCGATCTGATCTATGACTTTATTTAGTTAAGAAATTGAGCGTAAGTAGAAAGTACCTACATGAGTACTTAAAGCAGCGTTCAAGGTGGTATCGGTATCTACCTAAGCGGTACGTTAGTTACTGATGATGTTGGAAGGGGCGAAGGTGACTTATGCAGACTGGTCGAACGCGACGTGCGGTGCAGTGGTCCGTGCGCTGCTGTAGTGGCGCTTTTCGGGCTGACTGTCGATTGAGAGGATATGGTTTAAACGTCTCACTCCTAGGTACCATACAGATCTGGAAAATGGTTACGTATCACAATCGGAACTTGTTCTAGGTCTTTCTTACAAGAGAAGAGAGTATCATGATTCCATGTGAACTACGGAAGAGCCCACTGAGATGAGGAGTCAGCGACTTCTTCAGTTCCCCTCGTTTTCATCTGCCAAGCTTGAGGATATATTCTATACGCCCCACCACAAAGCTGCTAGACATCCAGACAGCTTCGGCACCCAATTCGAATAATTCGATCACTTCATATCACTTCATAACAGCACATCGACCTCTATGATAACTTCATGACCGCTTGAGTGCTCGTGAGAACCTGCCATGGATCCCCAGGAGCCGTTCGCGCGCGATGACTCCCAGTGGAAGGGTGTCGAGGATACCATCGAGGATCCCGAGGAGATTAGGGTCCTATATTGCGCTCTCGACTCTTTCAAGTTAGTAAATCCTCAGTGCTCACTCACAATCTGTGGCCATGTTCCAAGCACCACATGTGTAGTAGACCTACATCGACCTGCCCATCTACATCCGAATGTCCGCACACTCTAAGCGTTTGCTTCGTCGAAAGCTCATGCCAACCTTAACTCTCTTGCTGACATGCCCATAGCCAATATGCCAAGACTGCACATCTGAACTGTACGCATCTACGACGGCAAGCTTTTTACGCTCTACCGCAGGCACACTGGCAGCTTCTTGCCGCCCCACCCTTTAACTACCTAGATACCCTCAGCCGGGTAGACGATGCCATCGAGAGCAATGCTGAACTCGCGCGCATCATAGTCAGATTTGGGCTGTGCGGCTTTGGCATGGCCAACCCCGAAGACGGCGAGCCCGTCGTGGTCCCTGATGAATGGTCCGGCATCGCCAAATACAACGACCTTGACAAGGCACGCAGCACGATCCGCCAATTCTACCGCGACTGGAGCCTTGAGGGTGCCGTGGAGCGCGACGCCTGCTACGGCCCCGTTTACGCGGCCCTCCAAGCGGAGCGGACGCGGTTCCCCGACCGGGAACCCCTGAAGGTCCTCGTTCCAGGTGCCGGCTTGGGAAGGCTCGTATTTGATCTGTGCCGAGCGGGTTACACGACTGAAGGAAATGAGATCTCATATCATCAGCTTCTCGCCTCCTCCTACATCCTTAACTCCACCGACAGAGCGGAACAGCACACTATTTACCCCTGGATCCACAGCTTCTCTAACCACCATAATCGGGAGAACCAATTCGTGAGCTACAAGATTCCCGACATCCACCCCCAAACTACCTTAGCACAGACGGAGAAACCAGGCACAATGCAGATGTGCGCGGCCGATTTCCTATGCCTCTATGGTGACGAAGCGCATCGCGACTGCTACGACGCTGTCGCCGCCGTCTTCTTCCTCGACACGGCGCCAAACCTGATTAGATATCTCGACGTCATCCGCAGCTGTTTGAAGCCCGGTGGCGTTCTAATTAATGTAGGCCCGTTACTTTGGCACTGGGAAAATCACGTACCAGGCCATCATGGATACGATGGTGACGGGGATTACGACGAGAACAACTCCCTCGGCATTGCAGATCCGGGGTCCTTCGAACTGACAGACGACGAAGTGATCGCGTTAGTGGAACAAATGGGGTTTGTAGTCGAGAAGCGGGAAACCGGTATCGTGGCCCCGTATGTGCAGGATGCGAACAGCATGCTCCAAACGACGTATAGGGCGAGTCATTGGATAGCCAGAAAGTCAGAGACAGAGATCAAGGACGAAGCCTAGCCATACGGTCGATTTAGATGGTTATTGGAGTTTATCATGGTACAAGACGCATGCGTGTCTAACGTAACGTAAAACGCATGGCTTAGATAGATATTGCAGCATTTAGTTGGGAAGAACCCAGAGAGATAGAAATGCATTGAATGAATTGGAATATCCTGCTGGAGCTCGTCATAGCTTGAGTGGTAGGTAGGTCAAATCACGTCGATGCTCAACAAGCCTCCAGGGAAAGTACGACAATGTTCATACGTGCTACGTTATTCTACACATTTTGACAAGTTCCATCATAGTTTTGCCTCCTCAATATTTAACTGTCCTGCGTGAGCCCAGAGCGCACCACCATCGATCTCGATGGTCGCCCCGTTCACATGCCCACCCGCCCGGCTACTCAGCCACACAACAACACCCGCGATATCCTCCGGTCGTCCCAGCCGCCTGGCCGGATTGCTCTGCGCATGCTTCTCGATACCGCCCGTCATGGCCAGCAGTCCGTTCGCCATCTTGGTCGGGAAGAAACCCGGGCAGATGCTATTCACCAGGATATGTCTCGGCGCCAGCTCGACGGCCAGATTGCGGCCCAGGTGTAAGACGGCGGCCTTGCTCGCCGAGTACCCGAACGTCGCCTGCTTCCCCAGGGTGCCGACGCCCAGGCCGGCGGTGCTCGCGGTGATGATGACGCGGGCGGGGTCCTCGACGCTGGCGCGCTGGGTGAGGAGCGGCGCGAACTTCTGGACGCTCAGGAAGACGGACTTGACGTTGAGGTCCATGACCTTGGCGAAGGCGGAGTCGGGGTGGGACTCGAACTTCTCGCCCCAGGTGGCGCCGGCGTTGGCGAAGAGGATGTCGACGTGGGGGGTGTGCTTCGCGACCTGGGCGACGAGGTCGTCGATGCCGGCGGCGGTGGACGAGTCGGCGGGCACGGAGATGGCGAGGGCGCCGGGGCTGCGGTTCGGGAGGGCGTTGAGCTGGCGGACGGCGGCGTCGCAGGCCGAGGCCTTGCGGGAGGTGATGAAGACCTTGGCGCAGCCGGCTTGGAGGAAGCTGGTTGGGGTGGAAAAGCGGTTAGCTAGGTCTGCGGGCTCGAGTTTTACAGCGGGCGTCGTGGAAGGTAGGTTAGAGAGATGCTTACGCGGAGGCTGCGTTCAGTCCCAGACCACGAGAGCCGCCGGTCACAACGGCGACTTTGCCCTCGAGGGAGAAGAGCGACGGGAAATCGTGGAGGGAGGTTTCGTCGGCCATGGTTGCTTTTGGAGTGATGCTACCTTCTGGGACACCTGTGATTACTGTAATTCCGAGATAATTCAATGATTAGGAAAAATCAAGGTGGTTTGACGAGGATAGAGAGCTTATTTGAAGCCATGGGCCCTAGAGTCGTCGTATCGGCTTTGGCTGGGGAAGCTCCATGTATCAGTGAGCTTCTTGGTATGGTTGACGCAGGATCCTGGTCTGGGGTCTTTTGCGGGGACTAGCCGAGGTTCGCTAGTTGTCCTCGTTAAGCAGACTGGAATACGGAACTGTTCACCGTTTACTACCTTATTATTAGTGAACAATCATGCAGCCTGTCTTGTTTATTGCATTATGTGCATCACCACTGGAGATCAATCAATCGATCATGTACGTGATGGGGAAATCATGTGTCCAGTAGGATTCCACTTCTACTAGCTACTTAAGCTGGCTTCTGGCTAGAATTCGCCAATGTCCTCAAGCTAGGTACTTTATATGGCTTTGTGAAAAGCGCTCAGAATCGACGTCCTGAAAAGATGGGTATCAAAAAGATCAAGAAAGTCGCAAGGTCACCTCCACCTAATTCGTTCTCTGATTCGTCTTTCCCAGTTGTTCGATGTCTGCGACAGAACCAGAATATCCGTCATCTTGCCCGATGTGGGTTTCGTCTCCCCCTTGAGATTCGTATCCACCATCGTCATCCTCTTCGGCTTGGTCGTTTCCATCCTCTGCTTCTGCTTGCTCCTCGTCTAGGTCCGAATCCATGATATGTGCCCATGCATTGTCGGGTGCGTCATCCGAGTCCGAAACTTGTAGATCGTTCTGAACATCACCAGGTCCAGGGCTGGCCGGTGAGCGTGAGGCGGTAGCTTCGTTGCTTGGATCATTGGTGGAAAGTCCCGAGCGTTGAATTACACTCTTTCTGGAATCGAACTCCTCTAGGGGCCGTGTCAGCACTTCGATGAGTGCGACGTGCTTGTCGGATGTATCCGAGTATGCAGCTAGGCGTTTGGCAAGGTAGTCATTATAGATGTAGCCCTTTTTCTGTGGATTATCGTTCTCCGACCCTAGCCGGTCTTTATCAATAGCAATCATCTTGGTCTTCATCGCCGCCTTGACCTTGAGCCAGGTGCCTCGGTGATACCACCCAGAGCCTTCGATGTCGCATTCCGTCTGCAAAGGAGCATTCGCAAACATATCCACCAAGAACGGATCCGTTAAGTCGCATACTTGCCAGAACTTGCCATCATTGCTATAGCTTTGACCATCGAATACATGGCTGTTCTGGTTCGCCGTTTTCAGTGTCTTGACTTGACCCTTTCTGACTGTCTGCCACGGGGCCTTGGCCTCCCCTATTTTGGTCTTGGAGAGCTTGAAGGAAAGCGTCTGATAGAAGCGATACTTGGGATCACTTCGGGGGTCGAGCCCATACTTCACGATGGAATCCCGCCATGGCCCGCCTCGGAATTGGTAACCCACCAGCTGTATGGCCACTTTTAATACGGTACTGGTATACCTTCCCGATATCTGGTTCAGCAGGGAGCGGCGTGTCCAGATTGGTCGCCTCTCCATGGCCTCGTGAAGCTGCTCAAGTAATTCTTCAGGTATTTTCTCTGTGTCAAAACTTGAAGGTCTGTCCCTTGGCTTTTCAGGAACAGGATAGGTGTCGTGATGGATGAAATGACCAAGTGAGAGCAACTTCCTTCCCTGCCTGTTCACCAGCCGCGCTTCTCCGTCTTCGTCCTCTCCCTCACCCTTGATAATGCCCGGATTCTGTCCGTAGTTATAAGGGAACCCAATGACTTTATCTGTCATATGAGGAGGGGGTATGATTTCTTGCCCGAGTCCAACTTTGACACCTTCCTCAAGCCTGAACTCGCGCAGTTTTGATGCTGCCAACTGGTCAGCATACCGAATATTTTTCGCCAGACAGGTGGATCATTACCTTGCAATGGTATCAAATGCTTCGCGACCTTGTTCATGAATGGGAACTGTGAGCTGGCAAATTGAAAGTCGGCCAGTGCTCGATATCGATGGCTGTCTTGAATTGTGCCCACCGCCTCAACATGGTAATGTCCAGCATTGTCCTTCATTTTGCGAATGATAGACTCTGGGGTGTCGCGTCGATCCACCGAAGCAATCTCGGTCACCTTCGGACCTCTCATGACATGGTCAGCACTATCATTTTCGAAGGCCGGCATATTCGTCCCGCGTTTCCGTTTGCGACCTGTACATTTGGGAACTGTGATTCTGAGCACAAGGTTATTGGAAGCTGCTTGGTTTGACAAGATAGGCCTTGATGTGGGATTTTCAGGTCTGAGCCATAGTGGGAGAGGTGTGGCCTCGGGACTGTGGTCCATCAGCTATGAAACTGTCAGTCGCGATTTGAGAGTTGGCACGGGACACGGAGCCTACCTTGTGGAAGTCGGGCTTGGGACCGAACGATTTAAGGCCGTTGTCAAGATTGCGTACTATGCATGGATGTTCAATTGCGACTATCTTGCGCGACTGGATACCGAAGATAGGGGCACTTTCGACCGAGCCTGCGCTCTTCCGCGACGCATCCATCGTGGATCGGTCAAGGGACTGTCCAGCGCTGACACCGTTCATTTTGATGATGTCGCGGGCAAGACCAATCCAACTTAATCAGAGGGCTTGAATTTTCAGATGCGCAGAGGTGTTACAGAAAATTCTTCCCAGACGAGAAGGGCAGACGTCAAAAAACTCCTCACACAACATATGGGCTTGGTACAGGGTCGGAGACGGCACACAAGGGAACTCGCGAAGACGAGTAGGTAGGTAATCAAAGTACGAACGACTTAAAGGTGCTTGATGGTTCACGACCGTTTCTCTGGGCAATGAGACCGAGTTTAGGGTGTGTCCCAAGCGGTAGGTACGTAGCCAGTGAGCCTTGCAAACTTGAAGACATCAACGCGAGACACTATCTGGAGATGAGTCTGGCCACGTGTGATCTCACAGGCTGATATCAAGATTGGCAGAGTTGTGCGTATTTGCCTCCATTATCTACCTGCATCCTACTGATACCTCTCTTGAATCGTTTGAGCTCACCAAAACACGGACCGGCGCCCTACAGGGCCTCAATGCACGGACCACTTTCGAGAAGCGCTACAAGACTCTACCAGGTATTTCTACTAGGTTGCCTTTCTGCCACCCAAGGCCAATTTTTGGATCGCTGTGTAGGTACTTACTTCTTACCTGGTACCCACACAGGTATCTAACCAGGCACATAGGTAGTAATCGAAATTCCCTGAGTGCTCACCTCTGGTGTTCTGAAAACTCAAGATTTTTGCGTTATTGCGTGCATTGGCCTCCTTTTCCCGGCAGCTACCTAACGTACATGATATTTGTTCTCAATACTAAACGCCTGAAACGATTTGATATCATATGATATTCTTGACATTGGGTTTGCACATCTTCGCCATGGCTTAGGTGCTTTATGCTAGTAACGAATCCACGCGACTATCAACTGTGAACCTGGATTTTCATGTGTAGGCAGTGTAGGTACATTTTGAGTGCCAGTGTTCTTGGATTATAAAATCATGCAGGGCTCATGCACTGCAGAATGCAGACACCTGCAATCAAAGCGCAAATCAAGCTGTCATGCCGTATTTATGCCAGAGCTACCGACTTTGCGTCCCCAAGAGCCGGAGTATACCTTAGTGCCTACTTAACTGTACCTGACTGGGTGATACCTAGGTAGGTGTTATCCCGAGATAAGGTACTGCTATGGTCTTCTGTTCTGGACAGATGCTGTACTTTTCATGATCAACTCCGCGGGTATGACTTGCTCACAAGGAGTTCCAATTGCAGTTTGCAAATAAGGGCCTAATAAGGCTTGAAGGACTGTCCGTTTATTTTTAGACCTGTATCATTACAGTCAGCCAGTGCTGTCACCTGCCCTGCAATCCCTCCTGGCTCACCCTGTTAGCACTGCGAGACACCTGTTGGAGCCTGCCCGCTATTCCAGACAGGGCAAAAAATAACATCCATCCCCCTCTTGCACTGCAGCCCTCGAGCACCACTGGTTATTGCCTTGCCTTATTTTTACGGTAGGGACCACAACGGGCTACGGCCTCTCCATGTTGCTCGAGCCATTCAAGCCTCTCCCAAGCAATTCGGAGCCTTGCCATTGCCTCTCTGTCTACTGCATCGTTAACGATCTCAATCTCCGTTCTGAATCTTCGTCGCAAGTCTTACCATCGCGACTCGTCGATTGCTGCCATTCCGATACGCTACCCGCTTAGGAGTAGTAGTAGGCACCAGCCATCTACCTTCGCCCTTATCCTACCTGCATTCTTCCGCCCACCTCCTCAACCCCTCGTCCACCACCACCACCACCGACCGACCCCTTCTTGGTGTGTCCCGGCCTACCCCCGTGCAGCTGGCCCGTTCATTCCCCCCTGCAAGATCAACGGAGTCGCTCGCCATTTACTATTCTTCTCCACTTCCACAACGACAACTCTAACTCTATTACACCAACAATCCTCAACCACGCCAATCCATAGTGTCAGGAGCTGGAAAGTGAGAGGCCGACTCCTCGATTCCTCCATCCCCGGACCATCGCCTCGAAGACTGTGGTTGATTCTTTCATCAACCATTCCAATCTCGTCCAGGCGATCGATCCACCTTCAATACGCCAATACACCCCGAGTCTCCGCATCTAAAAACAGACGGTGAATAGTAAACATCCAATACTTCCTACCGGCCAACCTTTCCAAATCGCCATCTTCCACGTAACAATATCTCCTCTACTCCTACGGTAGTCCGTTACTCCAAATTCCTCGACTGGTTGTTAAGCGTTGCCCTTCAACAGCGCCCAGGACAGATTGTGTGTTGGGAGTTGTCCTGCCCCGCCCCTAAGTGGTCGGCCACGACCAATGAGCATGAAACGTTTCAGTCAGCGAGTCGTGAGTTTATATGCCGCCCAATTTCGCCCCAGGCACAAAGTTGTGATCGCTAAATTTGCTGACCATGATTGTCGTGTAGCTCTCACGAGGAAAGAGTGGTGATGGCAAGTCGTCCAAGAAGAATAAGGATTCGAAAGAAGGAACTTCCTCTCCCTCGGGCGGATCTCGCGAGACCCAATCCCCCGTCCTCACACCTTCGTCTTCCACTTCGACACTCAATGATATTAGGAATAAGCCATTGCCTCCCAACAATGGCGGGGCACTTGGAGGCGACCAAGCTCACGGCAGCCCGGCGCCTGGGCAAGGCGGTGGCTCGGACAGATTCGGCCAGCAATCTCCCAACGGAGCTTCTACCCCTTCGCGGCTCGGAACGCTTCCGCCCACTGTGGTGATCAGCCCAAGCGCACCTGTGAGCCTCTCGATGAGATGTTCTGTATCTCTCTTGGTCATATAGTTGCTAACGTATATCATGTCCAGCACATTCCTCCTCCTGGTGCCGCCGAAACCATGCCTCATGACCTTGCTCCCCCGAAAGCCGGCCAGAAGTCGTTGGTCTTTGATCGTCTCCACCAAGGGCCAAAGGACGTGGTTCCTGAGCTTCGAACACCCAAGAGGCAGCATTCGTCGCGATTCGATATTTCGGCCCACCGCGAGCTTGAGAAGCTGCCGGGGTTCCATGAAGTGCCGCCTAACCGCCGACAAGAGCTCTTCATGCAAAAGATCGATCAATGCAACGTCATTTTCGACTTCAACGATGCCAGTGGCGATATGAAGTCTAAGGAAATCAAGCGTCTCGCCTTGCACGAACTGCTCGATTATGTCGCCAACAATCGCCAGGTGATCACGGAGCCCATGTACCCACGCGTCGTGGAAATGTTTGCTAAGAATCTGTTCCGACCCATCCCGCCACCGATGAATCCGCAGGGCGAAGCGTTCGATCCCGAAGAAGACGAGCCCGTACTTGAAGTGGCTTGGCCTCACATTCAGGTCGTATACGAGTTCTTCCTCAGATTCATCGAGAGTCAAGACTTCAATACAAACATTGCCAAGGCCTACATCGACCACAGCTTTGTGCTGCAGCTGTTGGAGCTCTTTGACTCGGAAGACCCACGCGAGCGAGATTTCCTCAAGACGACGTTGCATCGCATATATGGCAAATTTTTGAACCTTCGGTCCTTCATACGTCGTTCGATCAACAACGTCTTCTTCCAATTCACCTACGAGACAGAAAGATTCAACGGCGTTGCCGAGCTGCTTGAAATTTTGGGGTCAATCATCAATGGTTTTGCGCTACCACTCAAAGAGGAGCACAAGCTATTCCTCACTCGAGTGCTTCTCCCCTTGCACAAAGTCAAGAGTCTCAGCATGTACCACCCGCAGTTAGCCTATTGTATAGTCCAATTCTTGGAGAAAGATGCCTCTTTGACAGAAGATGTCGTTCTCGGTCTCCTTCGATACTGGCCAAAGACAAACAGCACCAAGGAGGTGATGTACCTCAACGAAGTGGAGGATATTTTCGAGGTGATGGATCCCGCCGAATTTGCCAAAGTCCAAGAACCTCTGTTTCATCAGCTTGCAAAGTCTGTGGCCAGTCCGCATTTCCAGGTCGCGGAGCGCGCCCTCTACTTCTGGAACAACGAGTATTTCTGCAACTTGGTGAGCGATAACGTGGAGATAATCCTGCCTATAATGTTTGCGCCTCTTTATGAGAACTCAAAGGGACATTGGAATAGGTAAGTCAATTAAGGACATTTCTTATTATACACGGACTGACGCGTTCCCAGGACAATCCATGGAATGGTCTATAACGCTATGAAGCTCTTCATGGAGATCAACCCGCAACTGTTCGATGACTGCTCTCACGAGTACAACGAGCAGCAAAATAACGCCCCGGCGAGGGAAGCTCTGCGGGAGAGGAAATGGGCTGCCATTAAGGAGCAGGCAACCAAAAGAAAATCAAATGGCACAACTGGGAACGGTAGCCCAGCCCCGAAGCCAGCAACTTTACCCCGAGTGGAAGAGGCTGACTCTGTTACGGAAGACAACCAGAAGCGATTAGACTCGCTCAAGCTCCAAGACGGTGATCGCAGGGATCGTCGTCCGCACGAGCGGCAAAGTTCGGTAGGCTCCTCCAGAAGCCAGCGATGATTTACTTTTGCCTCACTAGCAATTCTGTACCTCTTTCAGATCTTTCAGAGGGGACTTGGAGGAGGGATGTTAGCTCCCCTGTGCTCGCCATAGATTCTCTGAGCTTTGATGACTGGTTTACGCGAACTCTCAAGACTTTACTTCGATTCACAATATGCAATCTTTAGATTGCTGTTGCAAGCGGTCGTAGATGCATGTCTCGTTTCACCCACAAGGCCTAAGATCAAATTATTGACAACTGTCCGTTCTTATCTAGGGCGCGTCTCGAACCTCGCTTACAGCAAACCAAGAGGGCGAGCCAATACCATGAAGCCGTCCAGTAGGCCTGATGCATCCTTGGATACGGCATGAGGGTACGCTTCCTTGAGGAAGCAATGCCTCTCGCTTCTCATTCTTCCGTACATAATTGGCAATGTTAGAGCTGGGTCATTTTTTTGGGAGTCAAAGATCATTGGGGATGGCACCTTGTCATGCGAAAGGCCTGTTGCCCGTGCAATACATTTGCGTAGGAGTTGCAATGGTGACCCGGCAATGGAAGGAGATAAAATCACGAATGAGAGTAGTGGAGGCCATCTCCTTATAACGCTTATCGTCGATGGATGGGGATCGGATCGGATCGTGAGCGCGACGGATGGGTGCAGCTCCTCTCCGTGTATGGATTTTGTCAATGTGAGGTGGGCAACTGTAATTGACCCGATTGTAGGCGTACAGAGGAATAGGGCATGAGCTGACACACGGCTTGCTTGAAAAGTCGTAATGCAATCTTGATAGACCGAATACGGGCGTCGCAATGACGTTTCTTTCTAACCGATATGTTATTGCCCACATCTTCGTAGTCGAGTGTGTTCGAAGTCCTGGAAATTTGGACTTTGAGTGTTGCTGCGTTCTCTTTTGGATGCCCCACGAACGAGACTAGGTAATACGTGTGAGACCACATACGATCTATACCAGTGTCAAGCCTTCCCAGTGTAATACGACATTTTATTACCCAATACTGTGCTGTTGTAATAATATCAAATACGTACATAACTACGCGCAAAGGACGTTTGTAGGTCATATCAGACAATGAGGTTTGAAGGTCGAGTCGCGGTCTCAGATACAGAGCCAAGCTGGAGGATACGTGACAATTCTTCGACTTTGTTCGAGCATCGCTCCCGAGTAGCCTTGATGCTATGGTATATCCTGCACTCCTGCTACATCTATGTACGGTGGCACACAAATATACACCGATACTACTAGTACAGTCCCGTATCTAGACGAACTAAATAATGCACCTCACCCGCCATCGTACATTCTTCTTATCAACAACTCGGACATCTACTCTTCTTCCACATACCCCAACGCCTGGCCCATCTTGACCTTCTGCCCCTTTTCAACCGCCCAATGAAACCCGCCCTTCGCCGCGGGGTTGTCATGCACTGGTGCCTCGAAGACGAGCACGATGGTGCTGCCGAGCTTGAAGCCGCCCATCTCATCGCCGCGGCGCAGGGCATGCCCACCCAGCACGGCGCTGGCGCCGCGATACGTGGCCTCAGCGAAGCCTGAGTAGGGCTCCCCGCGGGCAGCGGCCTCCTCAGCGGCCCGGTCGGCCGCTGTGTCGGTGAGGAGCGAGTTTGTGCGCAGCTCGGCGTCGAAATTGACGGTGATGGAACCGACGTTCGTGGCGCCAACAGGTATGAAGCTGAAGAAGCCCCAGCGCCAGCGGCCGAGCAGGACGACGCGCTCGTTCAGGGTGAAGAGGCCGGGCAAAGTGCGCTGTAGGTACGGCGACACGCTGTACAGCTCGCCGGCGAAGTGCCGCCGACGCTCGACGACCCAGTTGGCGGGCGAGTGGTAGCGGTGGTAGTCGCCAGGGGCGAGATATACAACGGCGTAGTAGAGGGCAGTCTTGTTGTCGGGGGACAGAAGTTCGTACCAAGGCTTCTCGCCCAAGGCAAGGTCTGCGCGGACTTCTGAGACGGCGCCGGGGCTGGAGGGCGTGGTGGTCTGATCGGAGATGTGGGTGTTGGGAGCCGAGGTATGTGATTCGTCAGGTCCACCAGAGAGGAAGCCTGGGAGCGTATAGGATATACCGTTCACGCGAGCGAACTCTGAATCGGAAGCGACGAGACTCTCGTCACCCTCGAGCTCCTTCTTCGCATTGTTGGGATCTACACTTTGATCGTTGGTCGTGGATGATGATGAGGACTGGGAAGAGATAGAGGGCGTTGGTGTATGTTTCCCTAGCAGCGCGTCTACTGTATATGTCATCCCTTTAACCTGCTCAATATCATTGCCTTCAATCTTGCCATATTGCAACACACGCCCATCAGCGGGTGACAGTAGCGCATTCGTATTTGAGTCGAGGGGACGGACACCCGGCTTGAGAGTGCGGTAGAAGAAGGCGGCCAGATTAGGGTAAACGCGAAGATCGGGTTCGGAGACTTCGTCGAGATTGACGCCAAAAATCCAAGAATATAACTTGAATCCCGGTATCCTTAGGTAGTATGGGATCGTGAGTTCGTTGAACTTACCCCAGAGGCGAGAGACGGCTTTCAGGGGCAATGTGGACATGACTTGGACCTGCCTGTGATCGGGAGGTTAGCCGATCAACGTTGTATGTCGTGAGACTAGGTACCTACCATGGTCCTTCTGGTCTCACTTTCGGGCGCTTCTTCGGTTTTGGACCTTCTCCTCCATTTGCCTCGCGCTCAAGGCGCTCCTTTTCTCGCGCTTGCGTCTTATAGAACTGAACGAAACCCAGGAATCCAATGCCGAGACCGACGGGTATGGGATACCACGAAACTTTGGTGTCCTTAAGCGCTGATCGTACCCTGGATCCAAAGCGTTCCTTGTATTGGCATCTCCGGGAGGAGTGGTGGAAGGAAGTAGTTGAGGTTGCAGTAAATGGCTTAGCCGTCCTTCTCGTGGCAGCATTATATGCTTGCCGAGCCGCGCATGGTGCCCTCGTATTCCTGAAGACGAGCGGCCTTGCCCGGGCTGTTGCTGTGAAAAGAAATGCCATTGAGGCTGGTAACTTGCGCCCTGGGACGACTGACTGGCCGAAGATTCGCACAGATGCGATCAGGTAGAGATTTAATATAGCTAAGCACAGAGAAATGTATCTCGGCTTCACAGAGACATCGACTATTCCGGTTGGACGATCTGGCCGTCGCGTACCTAGGTATTTAGTACGTATAGCAGATCTAGGGCAAGGAGCATGAAAGAACGGAGCATCAGCTAGAGTAAGAAAATGCCAAGGACGTTGGAGTGGCACCTGTATTGAGAGATAGGAGGTAAGTAACGGGGTAAATATTGCAGCTCGCTTCTATCTACCCCAAGGTAGTTCTCTTTCCTGTACCTTGACGAGACACTTCCAATGACGCAGGCCGATGGGCTCTGCCAAGCTATCCCTATCTGGGAGGGCACCACAGCGGTGAATGGCGGCAGATACCAGTTGGTTGGGATCATGCTCAAAGCGACGCAAAGGAAACGTGGATACAATTATAAATCCGCCCCAGTTCCACCAAAATTTAGAGCTCGGGGCAATGACATTGGACAGCTTTCCACTTCACGCCGAGTTGCAATCCAGTCTCCATCCCTTCAAGGAACCTTGCTGGCCTGCTTTCCTGCCCGTGATGATCATTTCCAGTGCATCAGGCTGCTCGCTGTCTTGAACGACACTAATACAGTGACTGTGATTCTTCTTTGACTCTCCTTTACCCCTAATTTTTGCAAGTACAGCCTCGTGCTGCATCTCCTTCCCTATCTTATTGTGGCTCACTGTCGTACGCTTCCGTTTCTTGGGGGCCTGAGATGATTCCCTTATACATTCGTCATCTTGTCTAAACAACAGACATGCTTTCTTCAGTCATCTACCTGCCTACTTTTTGCACTTCTCTTTGAGTTTGTAGCAGGAATCCCCATCGAATCTCGCTCTTCATGACCATCCTGTCCGGTAAACCATCTTTTTGACCGAGAGCTCGCTCGTTTCAGCATCATGGCTTCCGAAACTCCTAGCCCACCAGCTGTTCCTCGGCCTGATTCTGGCCCCAAAGGCTTCACTCTGCAGATTATATCTCCTTCTGTCGGGGTCCCTCAGCCTCTCGCTTTTCCGAAATTATCCGCAGAGACCACTGTCCGCCAGCTGAAGGCTCTCGTTCGAGATGCTATCGATTCCAAACCCACAGACCAGGCCCAGCGGCTCATACATCGAGGCCGCCTATTATCGAGAGACAATGAGACTATGTTGGAGCTTTTCGGCCACGATGCTGTATGTTCTCTTACAGAAATTACTCGTGAGCTATCATTCTGACCATTGTGCCACCCACAGCTTGACTCTGCAGACCGTCAGACTCTACATCTTGTCCTACGAGATCTCTCCGATAGTCGACCAGCTTTTACACCAACTCCTCCTTCTCACTCCGTTCCTAGTCAAGCTCCTCCTGCTACTACCCAGCCATCGGGAATTCGTCCCAATTCGCATGCGCAACCGCCGCTCCCACCTCAGCTTCACGGTAATGCGTTCCCTGCTCAACAGCACGTCAGGTTCGGGATGCCGGCTCAACAACCAAATATCATGTTTGGCTATCCTCCACAAGTCCAATTTGGAGCAGTCAATACGACCCAACTTCCCCCTGGCTGGCCACCGCAGCATTTGATGCAACATCAGCGCGAGGCAATGGCCCGTATGGGTGTCCCAATGGGTATGCCAAACGTCAACCAGGGGGCGCCTCCGATGACAACGATGGGTATGCAGCCCCCTTACGTGCGAGGGACTCCCGGTTCAAACACACCGGGACGAACAGGATCTCCTTACCAACCGGACGCGACCCGCACCGTCGTTCGTGAAGGTATCGGCCTGAACGGTCAACAGTGGCGCATAACTGTGAATGAATCGGTAACACATCCCCTGCAGAGACCAGGAAGATCCAGTTCGCCATTTCCCAGTGGCGAAGCTCCGGGTTCTTTTGGTTTACCAGCAAGGTCTGTACCAAATGGTGACACCCAACCCAACCCCCAAGCGAGCGATGTGAATTCTGCGACTAGAATCATGATGGATGCCATGCGGAGAAATGCTAGCAGCTCGTCTTTAGCAAACCTAACGAACAGTCAGTCGCAGCCGCCTATTCCGCCTGGAGTAACGACACCACTGGTGTCATCTCGCAGTGGAAGTGCAGCCGGCACTCCCGATCCCCAACGAGCAGCTGGGCGCCATACAAATGCGTTAGCCTCGCAATCCCAGGGACAACCACCTTTGGCAGCTCCTGAGGTTTATATCCTTTCGTCGCCTAACGGGCCTCGTGCATTGTTGCTGAACAGTAGCCTGGAAACTTATGTCAGCCCTCAAGCCTGGGGTGTCGCTCATCCTACGCCTCTTTCTGTGCCTCTGCCAATGGCTTCACGACCGTTTGTTGCAGCAACGGCACCGCCCACACACATGCCGTTCGCACCACCACCGCAGATTTATATGCGGCAGCGAACTCCCGCAACGGGCGGTAACCTGCACAATTCCCAGCCAAACAATGCACAGAATGGGCAACAGCCTCAGGGTCAACCACAACAAGGATTGCCACAGCCACAGATTGGACACGCCGTAGCTCAACCGAATAATCCGCAGGTTCATGCGATTAGAGTGGCTCAAGTATGGCCTCATATCTGGATGATCATCCGCTTAGGACTGTTCATTTGGTGGTTCACTTCGCCAACCTCGAGCTGGTCGCGGTGGATTACCGTAATTTCAATTGCTATAGCCTTGTTTGTGGTTAACACCGGCCTACTAAACCCCATGGTCGAGCAATTCTGGACGCCACTTCGTCGTCACATCGAGAATATGATCCCCCTTGCGGCTGATAATCCTCGTCAACAAAACGATCCTCGAGCTGCCAACGCCCGCGGGGACCTGAATCCTCAGCAACGTGGGGATCCCAACCCCGAAGACACTGCAGCGAGACTTGTCCAGGAGCGGCGACGAGGAAATGCGAACTGGCTGTTGAATCAAGCACGACGACTTGAACGAGCAGGTATACTGTTTCTTGCTAGTATTGCCCCTGGGCTGGCTGAGAGACATATAGCACACGTTGAAGCAGAAGCACGCGCTGCTGAGAGACAACGGCAGGAAGCTGAAGCTGCCGCCGCAGCTGCTACTGTTGAAACCCGGGCCGCCACTGCTGAAGCAGCTGACGGTACAGAACGCAGCCCTGAAAATAACGAGATTGCAGGCCAGAGCCAAGCTTCTGGAGATACAGACGATGGAGCCGGCCCGGCTCATGAGCAACAGCCATTGATTGCGACATGAAGGATATGTTGCATCACATGATACCAATAACAATGCGATTAGTGTGATAACGAGAAGTGACCCGAAAATGATATGAATGTGTTGCGGTTTTCTGGAGATTTACGTGTAGGAATAGTTATGGGGTATATGTCTGACTCACAAGCATTCCTGGGAGAGGACATTTCCCAGTTCTAGAATATTTATCTTCACGGATCCGATGACACCCGTTGCTCAGTGCAGCAAGCATGTAGCAAATTTAGAAAATTGATTGTTTGAATCTGAACAACATACTAACAGAACGATCCTGTTGATTCATCTTACGAAGATTAGGGACAAAGCCACATCTGTCCGCAGGAGATATGAGTGAAGAGCAACTATAGGCTCAGAAGCATGCAACGCTTTAGCGTGTCATCTATTGGCCCAATACAGTCTGAAAATTTTAGTTCATAAGGTAGAGACCCTTCAACAATACTGGCACCATCGTAAGAACCAGAGCCAGGGCAGTGACAAGGACTTGGGAATTGATACTTAGTTATTCTGGAATATCTAACCCAGGAGAGGACCAGGCATGGGAAGGAAAGCTAGTAATTACGGTTTCCAAAGAGATCTTCAGAAAAATAGCGAGAACAGGGGGCGCGGTTCCGTTACGTGGAGAGGCCTCGAAAGCCCTCCAGTGGGCGAAGTACTAGATGGAATTGTCAGCTTGCGGTGGCTTACGTATCGTGTGACTAATTTTAATGAAGAAAAGCTCATGAACTAATATCCACTGATCATTTGGTAATTATGATTCGAGTGACACATTAGAGTAAGAGTATGCGCCAGTAGTCAGGAGGAGCGCTTTGCTTAGTCCTGAATCGTGCACCCGAACTCATGGGTAATTGGATTGAAACTACCTGGGGTTGATAGGAGATGAGATATTAGGTATATTGTCCGCAAAACATGACGCTACAGGCAGAGAAGTGGTACGCTGCAGGGAAGGGGGGGGGGGGGGGGGGACGATAGAAAGAGAGATGCGTCCAGATAAGCTCGTGCCGGTCTACAAACTCGATGAAATTTACACGTTTATCTAAGGCGGCTTGTTATACTCATACTCAAAACATACATTTATATTAAATAGCTTGCCTCTGGAAATTTTGGAACCAAGAACACTGTCTCACAATAACGCAAAGTTCACTCGATAGTTACCACCTAGATTAAAATTCAATTCATCTAAAACGCGTCACATAAAGAGCTCCTAGAACCTATAAAAATCAAGTTAATTTAACCATTCGCGTGGCAAAATATAAATAAGTGTGGTTACTGCGACACAACTGTCAGATACGGGGTAATAAGCCTCGAATTACGTGCGCTACACTTGTAACTTGGTGTGCATCGTTAAAGGATCATAATTCAGCTATATTAAATTTGTTTGTTGCTAGTTACTCAGCCCTTTATTTTTTTTTTTTAAAAAAAAAAAAAAACAATCACGCAACACTGCATAGGTAGCACAATTATCAATAAGCTGCTGTATTAATCCTCGGGATCTTTGCTCCTCTGTGGAAGCTATTTAGCATTGCGTTTTAAGTATTTACTTAACAGGTAGGTATTTTGGCACGTGCAGTTAATTTCTTAACGCACTCAAGTTAATGTGCCTACCTAGTTGACACAGGTTCGGACCATTATCCTGCATCTGAGATATTAATGGATTTGTCTTGTGGCAGCTCATTTCTATGACTATTTATGCTTTTATTCAAGCTTTTCTGTCAAATGTAACGCAGGTAATCTTTTGCTACACTGTTAGTGTCTTTTTTTTCGGTTAAGCTCTGCAGTCTCATAAACTTAAAGGTCCTTTAAAAGCTAGCTGAGATTCAAGTGCAAGTCCCATGTCAAAAAAAAAAAAAAAAGGAGCCAGACGTGTAAGTTCTGCATGTAGATTGTAGATAGTAATTAGGAGGAAGGAATAATCGACTGTGGTTTTTTTTTCATTTTTCATTGTGTTTGCTACTATATTAGCTAGCTACTTCGCATTTAAGCAGCCGAGAAGTTTGTCACTCAAAAGGACACCTGGGTCGTAAGGCAAATCGATGATAGATCGAGACTGAACATGACTAAATGAAATCTCTAAGGGCCTGTCAGAAACTTGAGAACAAAAAGTCCAGCAGTTTTAGAAAAGGAGAAGCATTATGCCCGGTACGTTGCGTTGATTCTGGACTAGCAAACCACATATACTATCAGAATAGCATACTATAACCCCGGATGAATTTCCGATTGAATGCTAGATAAGCCATTTATAGACGTGCAAACTTGTTCCTCCGGTCTTAGGACAATTACTTGCTGTCAGATCATCCATATCTGTTGCTTAGAATGAAAAATCGCTGCCCACCGGGCCACGGAAGAGAGAGACTGTTGTCCTTATGACATGTATATGATACTTCTTTGCTCACGAAATTCGATTTTACAATGCGTAGTATCTGCGAGCCATTACTCCTTTGTGTTTCCTTCTCGGACCCAGAAGATTATTGGATAACTCAAAGCATAAACTCTACCGCATGACCGCAATTATTACAACTTGACCAGATGACTTCAATTTGGCTTCAGAAGTGCCCATATGCAGTAGAATCGGTAGTTGACAAGTAAAGATGACTAGCCGATCCATCGGTCCGACATGCTCCGAAAGGATTTGTGGTTGATCGTACTACTGCTATAGCCTGGCATCTGACTCGTGTAGCATGAACAGAAGAACAATCAACGGAACCCGGGCTTCCCGGCGAGATCATGTTTGGCACATACCCATTCGAGGGTAAGATACGATCCTGCATCTGCATAGTCGTTGCTCAGCTATCAGCATCAGCCCACCGAGGGGTCGGGTAGAGATATTCGATACTACAGCCTGCGTTACATAGCATAGAGCGAGGTAGGTAGGACCGTCCATAATCTCCTATTATGTTGCAGCTAATACTTGGTACCTACCTTTGTGCATGGTCGAGAAACTTGATGGGAAGAGCCGGTGGTTGACCTGCCGCCTGCGTCGAAAGCCCTTCGGCCAGTCGGGCGGTTCTCTGCATACGTCTAAACAAGGCACCATACTAGCACACGTGCGACAGGGGGCGTAACTCGAAGACTGCGATGGATGTGCTACAGATCCGGCAGCAGGCCAAGAGGCTCTGGATCAGAATGCTTTCCTGACGCGCAGATGCCAGGGATGCACTAAAGTGGTGACCGTCTTCCAGGGTGGCTTGAAGGGGGTGTCGTGCGTGTGTGACAAGCGATGCGTAGCTGGAAGCAGCACATCAACAGGTGGTCATGCTGCTTGCGTATTCGGTAACGGATGAAATTGAGCCCAATCTCGTGTCATTGTCTTACCGCCTGGCGCAGCCAGCCAGAGCAACGACGGAGATGATTGTGACGACTTATTTGAGTCCGTCTTTTCAACTTGATGCTGCCTTTGGGGTCCGGACGCAAACGTGACGATGCATCTGCCATTGGTACCATAGTTACCTTCATAGTTGACATGATCGAGTCCCGGATATCGACGATGATAGAGTACTACTGTGAGGAAGATGGGAAGGCTGTCTTGCCATGCCCCTTCGGAGCGGCACTGATCTGACCCGATGACAAGCGGTAGCTACTGTTACGCATGTGGGTTTGATAGTTGCATTCAGACTTGCCGCAGACAAGGAACAGCACGGGTCTGGCCATGAAATTGGCAGCCTAGAACAGCACATTGCAGATTTCATTATCCGATCGACTTCTTCAGTAAACATGTCCCGCCGACAATCGCCTGGCGGATGCAAGTCAAGACAGATGACTCTTCGTGTGAGCTTGGACGGCCGTCGAGTCTTATCATCGGCATGAGCTCATCAGGTCATCGCAACAAGAGAATACGACTCCTGCAAGAGGAAGAAAAGGTGGTATCCGCGAATTTGCCGACTTACCCACTCGTCGAAGGCGTCTAGGTACATGGCCGGTATCCCGAACTGGGAGAGCTGCATGCTATATAGTGACAATGATCAGAAACGTGAGAGGTGAGGTCGACCGTGAGATTGGAATGATTGTAGGACTAGCAGCATATGGAAACGGGAGAGCAAGCCCCGTCAGTTGACAATTAGATATCTGTCAGTGATGGACCTCCTGGTATGTCTGGTATACGAGTACAAGATGAGAAGAATTCCGGTGTGCACTCCTGACTAGGTGCAAATTGACCTACCTGCATTTGGCTCAGGAGGCGTAATCGATATGTTCGACATGCGAAGGCTATTGGGGGAAAAGCGCATCAGCCCAGCATACGCACGTATCAGGTATGTACGTGTGGTGTTGAGGAATACGATGACAGAGGCCGGAGGAAAACAATGGGGTACAGGGCAGATCCCGGCCTTACCCTTCAAGCTCATGGAGAATTTCCTTGAAAACTTGGAAAACTGACGATGGCAGACGGAGTAACGATATCGCGTGAGTCCATCCGGTGCCCAATTGAATATTCTTTTGACCTATTTCCTACTTCCTGCTTCCTGATTCCTCTTTCTAGGCAGGCACGACAGGTAGGCCTGTCCTCCTGGAGGCTAGCTGGCTGGGCAGAACATGCACTGATGGCACGCAATGGACGCAAGCGAAAGGTACCTGGGCAACACCACCAGCGTGTTTGAATTGCATCGACATTTCTGATGAGGTTGATGAAGACGGGATTGATTGGCAGTCATTTAAGGCATTGACCACCTCTGACGGGGTAGGGCCAACAACAGAGGAAGACAAAGGAATGACACATACCCCTCCAGGCCCCTCCAACCAAGCCTGCCCTCACTTGCGACGGAGCCATGCACAGGCTCTTCAGTGCCCCTCCCTCTTTCCTCCTCGTTACTTCTACCTTGAGGGCGTGCCCTGCTGGAAATTTTTTGAGAGACCAAAGAGGCACACTTCAATGACGGATCCATCCAACAGCCCACCCCACCATTTTCACTCATTCACCACACAAGTAGACGCCTCCTGTACCTACTTCACCTAATTTATGTACCGTCACAGCCCCGCCAGGTAGTTACTTACCTAGCACACTCTGCCAGCAGCAGCAAGTCAACAAGTCAGGTGGGTAAGCAAGCAAGCAATCATGTTTTCCTGCTTGGTGTATTGCACTGACTGGATGGGACGAAAGAGCATTTCTATACCAATTTCCATTGCCTGCTGCTCTCCCAGACAGAGCCATTGTTGACTTTAACTGTTTTCGTATACCTCTCTAAACCCTGCCTCTCCCTCATCTTTCACTCCATCTACATGTAGGATGTAAGAGGTAAATATCTGCGCATGCGCTTAGATAGGAGGTACCTATCTGTACATGTAGTTGTGCAACCAAACGGGGTCAAATAATCCCCAAAGGTCCAGGTCCATATGCCAGGTGCACGTTACGCCCTACTTACCTTAAGTACCTTTGGCCCACAGAGTGCCCTGTCGCTACCACCGCCCCCTTCTCTACACATTCATCCCACCTACCTACTTCCACCTACACACTTGCAAGTCCACGACTTGATCGCTAACCTACCGCACCCCACCACCACCACCACGGGTAACCACCACATGCCACTTCTCTGACCTCGGCCACACCTCATTCAGTCCACCGCTCATCTTTCTACTAAACTATCTGATCATCAAATATATCGGTAGCTGATACGGTCGCGCATTCCATCTCCGTCCTCTTCCTTCCTGCCCGCCCCCGTCATGGCGTGGCAGCCAAACCCCGAGTCCTTGAGCCAGTTGGCTGCTTGTCTCAAGGACTCTCTGAGCGGCTTCGACAAAGCTGCTCAGAAACAAGCAGAGCTCGTGAGATCCTCCCGTTTTTTTCCAAATCCGCTTTCCAGCTTCTTCTCCTCTACTATGCGACAGCTTTGCTAATGCGGGCCTACTCCTGTCCAGATGCTCACCCAGGCTAAATCCTCTCCCGATTTCAACAACTACCTGGTATACCTGTTTTCGAGTCCTGATCCTCCGGCCGGCGTCCAATATTCTGCCTCGGACTATTACCTTGTCAGATCAGCCGCCGCGATCATGTTGAAGAACAATGTCAGGGCGAATTTTAAGCAAATCCCCGATACGAGCCTCAATCTGATCAGGATGGCCGTACCCATTGGCCTGCAAGACAAGAACTCCCAGATACGCAACTATGCCGGGAATATCGCTACTGAGGTCATTCGCCGCGGTGGTCTATTAAGCTGGCCCGAACTCTTACCCGAGCTGCTGAAGATGCTCAGCAATGAGACTGGTCAGATATCTCCCGAGGCGCAAGAGGGCGCTACGATTGCTATGGCCAAGATTTGTGAGGACAATACGAAAATGTTGGAACGTGAACTCAATGGCCAGCGCCCCTTGAATTTTATTCTGCCAAAGCTCATCGACGCCACCAAGAGCCCGTTGCCTAAAGTGCGTGCCAGTGCCTTGACTGCTATCAACGTTTATACTCCACGCAAGACTCAGGCGATGCTCAACCACATCGATGATCTACTACAAAACCTCTTCACTCTAGCTACCGATCCCAGCTCCGAAGTGCGAAGGCAAGTATGTCGGGCATTTGTGCAACTAGTTGAGACTCGACCGGACAAACTTCAGCCCCATCTTGCCGGGCTTGTTGACTACATCATTACACAGCAGAAAGGAGATGACGAGGATCTAGCGTGCGACGCTGCCGAATTCTGGCTAGCTGTGGGAGAACATGACTCGCTTTGGCACTCTCTACAACCGTACATAAGTAGGATCATTCCGGTTCTCTTGGACTGCATGGTCTACAGCCCCGAGGATATCGCTCTACTGGGGGGTGCCTCCGACGACGAGGAGGAAGAAGACCGTGCCGAAGATATCAAGCCGCAATTCGCCAAGAAGTCTTCGGCTCGAACTGCCAATGCGAACGGTGAGGCGGCAAATGATGCGGCGAAAAATGGAGGGCACGCATACGAGAAGCTGGCGAGTATGGATGATGATTTAGAAGAGGGAGAGATCGAAGACTTTGAAGATGGCGACGACGGCAACCCCGACGAGCGATGGACTCTTCGGAAATGCTCTGCAGCAGCGCTCGACGTCTTTGCTCGCGATTTCAGGGACCCCGTCTTCGAGTGCATTCTTCCCTATTTGACTAAGAACTTGAAGCACGATGAGTGGCCGTATAGGGAAGCCGCTGTCCTGGCTCTCGGCGCGGTGGCCGAGGGTTGCATCGGCGTAGTCACTCCCCACCTGCCTGAATTAGTGTCCTACCTGTTTTCCCTCCTGAACGACAATGAACCCGTCGTTCGCCAAATTACGTGCTGGACACTGGGTCGTTACTCCTCTTGGGCCGCAGAGTTGACTGATCCATCCCAGAAACAGGCCTATTTTGAGCCGATGATGGAGGGTATCCTGACCAAGATGCTGGACAGGAACAAGAAGGTACAAGAAGCCGGAGCATCGGCATTTGCAAATCTCGAGGAAAAGGCAGGGAAGAAACTCGAGCCATACGCCCTGCCAATCATCCAGCAGTACGTTCAATGCTTCAACAAGTATAAGGATCGCAATATGTACATCCTTTACGATTGCGTACAAACCCTGGCCGAGCATATCGGGCCCGTGCTGGCCCGGCCGGAACTAGCCAACACACTCATGCCAGCTCTCATCGACCGATGGAACAAGGTCACAGATGATTCAAGGGAGCTGTTCCCTTTACTGGAATGCCTCTCGTACGTCTCGATGGCGATGAACGACGCTTTCACGCCGTATGCCCAACCGGTCTTTGTCCGCTGCGTCAACATCATCCATCAAAATCTGGAGCAGTCCCTACAGCTCGCAAATAACCCGGCCCTTGATGTTCCGGATAAGGATTTCCTAGTAACGAGCTTGGATCTCCTCAGCGCTATCGTCCAAGCACTTGAGAGAGAGAAGTCGGCCAAGCTCGTAGAGGAGTCTCAACCTGCCTTTTTCGAGCTCCTTACATTCTGCATGGAAGATCCGACTGATGAAGTTCGGCAGTCCGCTTACGCGCTTCTGGGAGACTGTGCTAAATACGTCTACGGGCAATTGAAGCCGGCCCTGTCAAACGTGTTTCCCATACTCCTCAAGCAGCTGGACCTGGACAGTATTTTAGACGAGGACATTGACAGCGGATTCAGCGTCGTCAATAACGCGTGTTGGTCTGCCGGTGAAATAGCGATCCAACACAAGTCAGAAATGGCTCCATACGTACCTGAGCTATTCCAACGTCTCATGGATATCATCACCAATCCTGGTATCCCTAAGGGGGTTACCGAAAACGCGGCCATCGCACTTGGACGACTAGGACTTGGTAACGCCGAGCTTATTGCACCTCGCCTGGCAGATTTTGCCGAGGACTTCTTAACGTCTATGGATGAGGTCGATCTTACCGATGAGAAGGCGACAGCTTTCCGGGGCTTTACCAGCGTGGTGGAAAAGAACCCTATGGCTATGGAAAAGTCGCTGTTGCATTTCTTCACTTCTATCGCCCGGTATCGTGACATGAGACTTCGAAGTCAGAATAAGACTGATCTCCACGATGACTTCCAGAAGGTATGTATATGAAAAATCCGGTTAGAGGCATCATCTGACAATGAAACAAGATAATCAATATTTACCGTCAAATAATACCGCAGTCGGATCAATTCTTCGGTCAATTACAACCTCAAGATCAAGAAGCTCTCAGATCAACTTACCAGTTTTGAGACGCGATTATCAATGCGATTTGGCGGGCATCGGGCTGAATCATGTCCCGGATATGTTTCGGTTATAATCAGATCAATATGGGGGGTAGAAAGAGTTCAACATGCGTGATGGCTACACCGGCCTAGGTCTCCAAGTGAAGTGGGGTGAGGGGGTCATCTCTCGCTATCAGCTGACTGATTCAATTGTCTCGCAAGCTTTTTCCTTTGAAGATACTCACATTGGTCATAGCGGATGGTTGATCGGTGTCACTAGCACCGAAATTCAGCTCGTATGGGGACACGTAACTATATCAGACTGCAAAATACAGTCATCGTGGGATAACTTGGACGTTCATTGCCAAGAAGTGGTGATTCAGAGGAAATACGGAATAGCTTAATGAGCTTAATGGGAGCTTTGCGGCATGGTTGATTTGGAAGCCAGCCGACTAGCTTTGCGTACGCGACGCATTAGTAGATAGGTCTTCACACACACCCCTAGATAGCATTTTCCTCAGCCTGATATCTAGATATGATTGGGGGTGATATGGACGAAGAAAGTAAAAGCAAACACTCTTGTTCCATTGTCAAATTCGCGGTGAAATCTCTGTCCATCCTTTCGACATCCAAATTTCACTGTCACGCCATCGGGAACGCATAGCTAGTGTTGGTGGGGTGACCTGATATCAGACAAGCTTTCCAGAGTAGCAATCGGCCGGATGGAATTGCTCATTTCCCAGTCATAGCACGGGGTTATTTCGCCGTGTCCGGAGGCAGCGACTTCCCATCATCTGCTACTCCCATCCACCACTCATGGAATCTTAACTACCAGCCAAGTGTCGACGAGCTCGAGTCCTTGGGCTGACTCCACGATCTCGGTGCCCGGCCGTAGAAATAGCAACGTAGACTGCGTGCGTCTTCTCGACCGCCGAGGCGGTCCATCCGTCCGTGATACCGGTGGAAGAACCCAACGTAACGGCTCGGGACGAACCAGTCTCGATCGGGAAGAATTGGCAGCAGGACCATAGTGAGCACGCCGACAGGCCCTGGAGATAACGGTCAGGTCCCGCGTCTCAAGGGGACTGCCAGAGATACGCGCCATCTCCATCGAGAACCGCGTTTTGCCTACTAAGCCGAAAGTGAGGCGATGCCGCTGTCAATCCCGAACCACTTCAAAACCACGGCCACAGCTGTTCAGTATACGGTTTTGACTGTCCGTGTTCTTCGAATAATCATAGTGCATTGGTACGTTTGGTGGAAGCGGCTTCTTGCAGGGTCGCGGAGAGATGTGAAACCTTTTGCACTATTCTCGCTACGGAGGGCAGCGTGCCAGTCCGTGGTAGGCAACGGACTTTAAGTGAGATCAATTGAAACCGATGAACCTCCATCTACTCGAGTTACTCATCTTGAGAGGAGTTTGATCCTATGTGCTAGTTAGTGTTAACTGTTCCTCAAGCAAATTACTGATACTTTTAGTTCGAACGGGGGAATAAAGGTAATGCAATGCCTCTCTGGATACGGCACCGGGAAGAAGCTGGCATAGTTATCATAGTCTTTCCGTTCCCAGCTCGTATTTCTACCTGCCATGTTACGAAATCAAGTGGGGTGATGTACTACAAACCCCCACTGTTCGACCGAGATCTCGGGTTATGTGTGCTACAAATGGTCTCACGAGACCTACGAGATTCAATCAAGCGACCAGAAGGCAAGGAAAGAGAATCAATGTTACGTTCTTATATAAACACCGACGGTTTAATTTTCATTGGAAACTCCAGTCTCGGACGAGACAACGGCAAATCGTGCGGACTCCAACGGTAAAACAATCTCAATAACTAAAGGATTCTGGGTTATGGCTGCTAGGAAAACAACCAGGCATTAACGTCGCGCCAAAGGGGTCGCACGATGACCTGCTCTGATGCAAGTAGCCGCACCGTCTGTGTTGGCAGCGAATAATAGAACGGATGCCTTGACCTCGAAGAGTTTTCTGATCGTGCCCCTTCGTGTCTCGAATGCTCCTTGACACCAGTCCAGACACCCGCGAGCAGACTTATCTGAAAAATAATTCGAGGTTTTTCCTACCAGGATCCCGAAAATTTACTAAGATGGAGGTGATGACTGTGTTTACCGTATTAGAAAGACGTCTGCTCCCGGTAGTCATTGAAACCACCGATGGAGATGGAGTGTCAGTCGCAATGACGAACCCGTGGCTGGCGAGCGTCTTCTACTTCGCTTCCTCTCTGGAAATCCCGCCGACTGAGATCCACGTCCCCACTGAAGATGTGCCTTCCGATGCTCTACCAGGCGATACGTTGGTAACCACTATAACCACTTCCGCTCCAGTGTCCATACCTTCTTGGCCCACTATCACCTCGGTCCTATCGTCGATACCAGTCAGCACTTCCTCAATCTTATCATCGATATCAGCCAGTACTGTCTTGACCTTATCGTCGATGCCAGCCGACACCACGACTTCAACGTCTGCAACCTCGCCACTGGCCGCGCCATCAGACCTGGGCAATGGTGCAATGTCCCATAGCTCGAGCTGGGGACTGAGTCATGGTGTCATAGCTGGTATCGTGATTAGCGTCGTCGCCGGAGTCATCATAATAGCCGTGTTAAGCTGGCTAGTGCTCCACTACAGATGGAAGGCTCGTGATCATCGCCAGAATGCCGATGACCAGAACGATACCGGGTTTGAAGATGATCCCAGTTTTGCCAGTGGATGCATGAGTCCAGGGCCGGATGGTAATGATGTGATGGGCGGCTACACTCTGGATCGAGGGGTTCAGAACCACGGCGTGAGGTATGAGTTGAGTGCGGGTACGGAGAAACTAGGGCTTCCATCGCGTCCCCCAGTGGAATTGAGTGCGCAGTCGGATAGGGCTGTTAGGAGGGATAATTGAAGATATCACGCCCTCGACTGTTTCGGTCAAATTTGAGAGCCCAGAGTCGGAAAATGGAATTCAAACTTCTATGCTGTAAATGAATGATTGAAAGATCACAAGCGAGAGACCCCTTGAGAGAGCTGAGAATCTACATATCTACACCATCTGATCAAGGCGTACCAGAACTTCTTTCCGACATTCAGTGCGATCGCATCCTCGTATCGGCTCTTTCATTCCTTGTCATTTCATATTTCATAGGCGTTTCCAATAACTTTCGTTGAAACGGCCCCCCTACCCGGTGTGCAGATCCGGAGATGACGCCGTGATTGCAGCCGATGCATAATGAAGTTCATCAAGCTGGCCTTCTTTGCCATTACCCACGAACCTTGGAACCAAATTCGGTTTGAAGACTCTCGGGTGCTGTTTGAATTGATTTTGTTGCAATGAAGGCACGCACTCGAGCACGCCCGTGGATGTTCCCGAAGATGCGGCCCGGCATCGGTCGCATCTACAGCACTCATCTTATGCCACACCCCGTGCCATTATTCGATACGAGGTACGAGAAGCTCGTTGATTGTCTAATATCCAAATATGCTCAAGGTACGCTCATGTAGTTCCATGGGGCCGGCTGAGATCTACCAACCAGTCTTTGTTCGTTAGAGAGCTGGAGGCAGTCAGGGTCCTCGGGAAAAAGTAGGTTCAATCTCGATCAACTTTACTGGCGGCTTCCTTCCACGCCGCCACATCCGGTACTATAGTCATCAAGTGAATAGCTCAGGGTTCATGCATGAATTGAAAATAATTATGGCCTGGACAGCTTTCATAGTGGTCTGATATAGAGAGTGGTAATTCCTACGTTATCTATCAGTTAATGGTAGTTGGTCTCCCACAGCATCGAACCTCAATTTTTTTTTTTTGACCGTCCGCATTAGACCAAGGACTCAGGTCAGGCCCTTGGTCGTGGTCCGTCGACACCGCTTGGTCGTTCCTTGTATCCAAGGACAAGTTGACCATCAGCGTAAGTCCCGGCTCGTGATATGATACGAATACATACATCTGCGTAGAAAAAACGATAAAAGGCAGAATGAGCTTCTATCAGCGAGCCTTCTGTCAATAATCGTAGGGAAATGCCACAACTCGTATCCAAGGAGGCGCGTCAAGAAGCTATACCAAGGCGCAGTATGCGTCGAGCTGGAATGCCACGGCAACTTGTCAGTCAGTCCATTAGTTACAGCAGACCGCATCCCCGACTCCCATTCAACAATCGCACGCGGGCCATGTTGACTCGAATGATTGTATTCCGTACGTTGCCGGCTGCTGGATGCGACCTGTCCATGAGCACTGGATACATGTACCCGGCGCCAGTCTCGTCTGTCTGCCTCAGACTTCGTAAGGATGGACCATGTAGATCACCAATGGTGTTACCGGATTCATGACAGCGATATGCAAGATAGAGTGCAGCTGTGTTCGAACGTTTCTTCTGATCGGAGCTGCGCAAGATTCCGCGTTCATGCTCACGTTTCTACTATTACCGTTCTTGCTCCGAGATCGCGATCTATCGATAACGGGTTGGCGCTTCCCGTGGGTGAGTGAGTGAGTGAGTGAGTAAGTGGGTGCGACGACGCGGGGGAGGGGTCAAAAGAGGTACATATGTATGTACATACCTACTTGGTGCATGCAGGTGGGCCCGACGTCAGACACCAGCTGGTGCCCTCCTGTAGTGTGAGCTAGTGTGAGGACACCAGGTACTGATGAGGCAGAAGGAGCAGGCAGCCCCTTCACGGCATGCTTCTTGCACTTTGTCAACGCAATGTCCCACCATCTGTCCTTATTCGTACGCCCGACGGTGCAGAAACAGCTGCAAGTGATGCATGCCTTGCAGATTTCCAAAAACCTCCCATTTGCCACCATCCAACTTCCAATTTGTAGTTTTTACACTTCCTATTCCGATCCAGTTGTCTGAGCCACTCATCGGACAACGAAGCTTCACCTTAGTAGGGGCGACGAACCAGAATCACATATGGGGGTATTGGAATAGGATGCAGTGTGCTTTTCTCTAACCCTGGCTATATACATCTCTCAAGAGCTTTTTCATAGCGGTTCAATTCCAGAACCGCCTTGCGTGGTCCCAGCTCCGGCCCTGCCTCGCTCAGACCTGCGGCATCGTCAGCCTGTCAGCCCAGTATGTCGATAGGACAATGCCACCGCCTACTTGTCTGCCTATGTGGTTATGATCCCTGAGGCACCACCAGTACATAGCGACCGCCTAGTTGCCTCGTTGATGCCTTGACTAGCGCGGGATGGCAACTCCTCGCTTGTTGCTTCGCTATAGAGGGGTCCTTGGACAGCCCAACAGCCCATTGTTCTCGCTGTTTTCGACTAGGGTGGCTAGTTTGCCTTGTTTTCTGTGTTTGATGTCGTTGCTCGCGTTCTGTGCTCCAAGGCGTTGGCATCGGCGTTGGACGCTGCCAATCGCCTCCGGTCCGTACACTGGGATGACATTCTCCGCTCGTGCTTCGGTGTGGCTTCTGTGCATGCTCTCTCGCGACACACGTGTCGACTGATTCGGTGTTCTCGGCCCACCTTCCTACAGCTGTGAGTAGGAACATGTCGACAGACGCTTCTGGAGGCGGGGCCATAGTGGTTGTCTAGAAGGGGGGTAACGAAACGAAAGATGGATGATACAGTTGAGTCTTTGCAGTTTGCGTATTCTCAGAAAGCTTGCATGAAAGATGAGCGGATGACCTACCTATATTCCAAGGACTCTACATGGACCTGAGCTTTTTTCTTTGGAAATTTCACATAGCTGCCCAACGGTCGAGTAATCGGTCGAGTGACCATGGAGACTTACCAGATCCGGACGGCTCGACTCATTCTCCAATGGGCTTCGACTATTGGTCTCCAAAGGGAAAACTGGATCTTACATCTGCGACGCCAAGGGCGGTGCACGATGGGAAATTCCCATTGTCCGCGCGCATCAGGACAAGGCAAATCGAAAACGAAGTGATGGCGAACCAGGCTGGTCGCACCAGTGGCTCAGTTCCTGTCGCGTCACAGGTATATATATCTTCTCACTTACTTCGCTCACCTCATTTGACACCACTGTTCCGATAGATCATAAGTCAAGTCATACCATCGTCGAGACTTGTTTGCCCACTATCCAATGATATTTCACCGTCCCAGTTTTTCCATCACCGCGTCTGCAACCTGTCGTTACTGAGACACGAGGCGAGATCCTGTCTGTTGGTCTCTCAAACCTCTGGGGTCGTCGAAGTAGTAGCACGGATTGACACCGTGGAGGACCTCCAGTGCATCGGAGCAGTCATGCCTAAAGAACCCCGAAGTCCCCTTAAGACCCGTAGGGTAAGAGCACCACGCAATGCGCCGTCCCGGAGGATTGATACGGAAATCTGGAATCACCACAAGCCAGCGCTGTACAGGTTGTACTGCAAGAAGAAACTTCCGTTACCAGATGTGATCAAGGAGATGGAGCTCCATAATTTTAAAGCATCGTATGTTGCCGATACCTCTTCAGTTCCTCCTTAGCCCCTACTGCGGCGTTCCCCCTCTCTCTATCGGAGTTACATGTCTTGCCCGTAGTTCACAAGCCGAATCTAATGGAGCTTTATCGGAAAGAGTCAAACAGTATCGATATCGACTCGGTGAGAAATGGAAGTGGCCGAAGTACAAGCAAGAAAAAGACAGACCTTATACACCCCCGGATACTTCCGCTGAACAGCGTGACTCTTACCGCGAGCGGAAAAACAGCTTCCCGAGGGATGTTGTGCCATTCGAGAACGAAGAAAATGCCGCTTCCGATTTTGGCATCTTGACACCTAGCGCTTCTGAAGATTGCGACATGTTGGGATCGGATTTTTCAAGTCTGAAAGAAGATTTCCTTGCAGAATTTTCCGATATTCCCATGATAGTCTCCGAGGATGACTCCCGTGGTCACGCCGAAGATATCCAGGCGCGATTAGGGCTCTATACTGATGGAGATGCATTGAGGAATATGAGCGTTGAAGCGTTGACGCAGGCAATCCTCCCGGTAGACGACTCCATCGATCTCCGTGCCTTGTTGCGTCTCAATGCCAGTCTTCGTAATGATAATACCCGGCAGGTCGCGATCGACGACACGCCCATTTCCGTCTCTGACGACGACGCGATACCCATCGAGAAGTCGAAGCTAATCGAGAAACAGGCTTGGTACCGTGACTTTGACGAGAAGCACCTTGACCCAGCCTCAGATTGTATCTTATCTTGCTTTTCTTGGTGCAAGCAGAATCTGTCGCCCTGTAATGAGTACACGGTGACGGTGCCTGTGCCTTTCTCGAAGCTCGCAGAAGGACAACAAGATGATTCAAGTATCTTTAGGAAAGATGTTTGTCTCTTCGCCTACCTCTTCGACCTCTGGGCAGCGCGCGACGGGGCTTCTACGGGCGAGATATGGGAACGAAATGCCCGCAACGTCCTAGGTATCTCGGCTACCAAGCTCTTGCGTACGATGACCTCCCTTATACTAGCCGTTGGGGGCGACAAAGATCGTATGACGGAGCCAACGCCTCGAAATTGGTCACGTATGATAGACCAAGACGCAGTATTGTTCGGACTTGCCCGTGAAGGCTGCAAGATCATCGAGAACGAGAAAGACTGGGATCAAAGACGCCGCGTTGTTGAATTCGTGAAACAATTTGTACACATCCACGACACGCGACTTGAAGACGGTAATGAGAAGGAGCTGTTCGCAAATGCGCGCGCCGCAGCCGAGGCATATGTCCGACAGCAGTGGAAGGACGAGACTGACGGGTTGGAGGGCCCCGAAGAGACTAGTGTTCAAGAAGACTGTCCTGATGGATTCGTGTGTAATGATTACAACGCCGATGACGAAAGTGACATATCGGAGGAGGAGTGAGGCGAAATGCTGGTACGTGGTCCTCTGACGGAGGAACCTCTGTTAACATGACTGGAGTAACGACTAACGGATGAGAAGTAAGTAACATAGCAAATTGACATTCAGTCTTCGAACTTCAAAAGACACTCGAAATCTCACTTACCATAATCTGATTTCTTTCAAATGAGTCCACGTTATCCATGCTAAACGTGATAGCTCCCAATGAACTGGGTTGTGTGATGATGTTGTCCCATCCGGAAATAGTGTAGGCAGGCAATGGCACGGCGTCAGTTGGCAGTCTCAGTACTACATACTTGGTCCTTGCACTGTCTGACACCAAATTCACCAACCAGGCGTTCAGGGCCCAGTTTAGCCGCCGTTATTTGGGGTTCCTCAAGCAAGTCACCTACCACTCTTGTGTAAGATAGTATGAGTGATAAAGGAAGATCAGGAGGGTGAGTATCTCCGAATAGAGTGACTACTTCCACTTCCTTCTTACCTACCTACCTACCTATGTAGTTAAGGTAGCACGTAAAGGTCCTGTCGAGCGGTGACCCTGCGGGCGATGTTCCGACAATCGGAGACAAAGGCACTGGTGTCAGAGCCCGAAACCTCATTCCGCGGTTCCCCGGAGGCGTGACTGGAGCGGTTTTTTCCTTTTACGTTAATGCGATGTCACTGGCTCACGTGGCGATGGCACTGGTGCTTGCCTATGCTTGGGATAGGGAATAGGTTTGCAGAAGGAGCTGACAGTGTGATGCGAGTATTTACGCGTGAAGTGACAAATGCTTCACGTGTTCAGGTGGCAGGAAGAGGGTATCTACGGTGAGAAAATGGGGCGTCGGTGAATTGACACTCTGGAGCTGAGATGGCTTGATGACCTACCTAGTCTAGATGATAGGGTCTCGGAAGCCGGGCTACAAGCCGGATCGTTACACCCAGAGGCAGTGAGAGAGGCTTGCGAGAACCCGGCTGAACGTGCGAGCGGGGCGTAACGGGGCGTAACGGGAGAGTGCTCAGCATTTGTCCCTACCCTCGTCTCGAAATGCGATCGATTATTTTCATATCTGCAGGACTACATACGTTCGATCCTTGACCCGTATCTCGTGTGGTATATGAGAGCGCGCTGGACGCACGTACCGTGCATGCATAAGACGGGTCTGCGACGGAAGTTGCTGCGCCATCGTGGTATGCGATCATCCTCACGCTTGGAGAGCCTGCAGTGCTGTGCGGCGTGATGACACATGAATACCCAGTCGTCTACGATAGGAGGTTTGAAGAGGGGCCCTCCAGGCAAGCAGGCCGCGGTTTTTGTGAGTTGGTGGGAACAAATAGAGACACGAGAGTCCGACTGAGTAAGCATGCATGGCCGTGAGGATTGTCGGGATAAGCCAGGAAGTCATTTCGAGCTCGATGATTTCGCCGAAAGGGCGAGTATCGTTCTCTCAGGGGGGCATGCGGCTTAAAGACATTTAAGGAAAACCCGACACCTAAATGGCAAGAACATACTCTCAGGAGGAAACTGCCTGCATCGCCGGTGGTCGGCGCATCTAAGCGGGAAGTCGGTAGGTAAGCGGAGAAGTCGGGCAAGCATATTTGCCCATATCAAAGAAGCTATCGAAAGAGTGGATCGACCGGTCGGCGCAAATCCGACTCCTCATTTCATTTCCCAACTGAAGACAGTGTGCAAGTCCCGGCGTAGTCAGACAATCACTTCGACCACAGAAAAAGGAAGTTGACAGAGCGAGTTTCAAACTTCTTGGATTGACAGAATGTAATTTAAAGAGCTAGAGGATTCTCTGTTTTTTGCCTTATTTGCAGATTCTTTGTTTTTTGTGCCTTCGTCAATAGTGAATGATTGGTAGCCGTTCATACTGTGTCAGAATTCCTGATCACAAGCCCTTGCAGATAAAGAAAACCACGATTACGTACCAACTGCCCCGGCATAATTGATATATCAACCAATCAGCCTGAGCGTCAGCCGAAACGTCGGCGACTAATCCCCTCGCTCTTCAAACTGCCGCGTCAACGAGGCCATCGTTACAGACTGCTAGAACGAAGTCGGTATCGCACTAGACCACCACTGACCCGCCCACACACGCAAGGAAAAGCGGAGATCGCCTCGAATCGCCCAACCACGACAGCAATCTTAGGACAATCACCAGAGCACCTGCTGTACTGTCTCCCGTCAAACCATCCTGCACTTGTACCAGGTCAGGACACCGCCAGTTCGTCGCGCCTGCTCCACACCTCCCATCTGCTTTCGCAGCACCCCGTCTCAGCAAACCCGGACGTCCCCTACACAAAGTAGTAAGCGGCACGAACCAACAGAACACCTCATCTTCCATCAACATGCCCTTCTTGTATTCTGTAGCCTCCAGCACACAAAGCACTCAACCATCAATTAACCCAACTGTCGCCATGAACAAATTCAACACCCTCGTAGAGGACATCAAGCAGGTCCTAGGGCCTTCTTCAGGTCTGACATCGGAGGACGTCGACGTCAGCGACCTGATGGAGTTGATGGAGCGATACGCTTCTGACTCCAAAGAGTGGGCAACGTATGCCATGTCAAACCCCAATATGGCATACACCCGAAACCTCGTCGATGAGGGCAACGGTAAAGCCAATCTGGTAAGATGTTCCGGCTCTCGAGCATACGCTCGATTTTGCCCTCAAATGGTTGCTGACGGGAATGCTCGAACAGCTCGTCCTTGTCTGGACCCCAGGAAAGGGCAGTCCTATCCACGACCACGGAAACGCACATTGCGTGATGAAAATCCTCCATGGTGACCTGACCGAGACTCGATACGACTTCCCCGAAGGCGACACGGCCAGGCCCATGCAAGTGAAGTCCGAACAAGTTCACAAGAAGAACGCCGTGGCTTATATGGCCGATGAGTTGGGTCTGCATCGGGTGTCGAACCAGGGCAGCGACTATGCTGTCTCCCTACACTGTGGGTGCCCCTTATCCTTGATTGCCAACTGGTACATCTTGAGCTACTTAGCTAACATGTGTGCCAGTATATACCCCCCCGAACGTAGCGAAGTCAGGATGCCACATCTTTAATGAGAGTAGTGGGAAGAAGACTCATGTCCCCAAATGCACCTTCTACTCCGAGTTTGGTGAACGAGTGACTGGGGCGTAGAAGACTGTTGCTCCGTCCCTCGGAATTTGACCAGGCCATTAGAGCGTTTGCTTAAAGGCGTCTTTGGAGTTGGGTTGAGCGGACATTTGCTTTAACTAGACAGCGTTTTGAGCTTTTTGTAGAATGTGTAATGAATGACTGAAAGAGATTTGATACTTTCCTAGCGCTTTGTCCAATTGCTGCTTCTGTGAATAGATTGTTGGCACGTATAAAAGGAGATACTGAGTTGACTTGGCAAGACAGTGAGCTCGCTCGGCCGGCGCACAGCGTTTGGTGTCTCCCAGGCGGTAGCAACAGAAGTGAAAAAGATGCTCAAACTGCGCGCATGGCCGTATAAGAGACGTGACGTTGACAAAAGAGAAATTGTGCTCATGAGGCTGAAAATTGACGATATTGACGGCCAGCGGCTATCGCAGGAGCGCCGGCTGAGCGCTGGTGTCGATTGCGCCATCTTGGTTGCGTCTCATTCGCTAAGCTGGAATGGTGAAATGCCGGGTCGGGTATCGGAGAGCCCACAGTTTACCTTACTGTATGGCGAAATATTGCACAAACCGCGATTGGCCGCCTCAACTCGGTTGAATCAAAGACAAAGGACCGCAAGGTCGTAACCGAGACCTCGAGAAGCACTTGATTACTTATTAGACGCTCATCCCATAATTGTATACCAGTCACTGTGTTCGCGCCACCAGAGGGAATACTGCGACGACAGCGGCAGCTCGGTACAGTGTTTGTACTTCTTAGCACTGTCACTGAGATAGGCTCAAGTCCAGCATGGTGGTCTGCCGCTCCGTGCACTACGACTTTTCCTTAGGGCTCTTGTTGGCCGCTGCGCCAGTGCAGCGCATGCGTAGGCCGCACTGGGGTAGCCTGGAGTGGACTCAAACACGCCTGTTGCATTCTGCAAGCAAACGATATTTGACTACTGCCTACCCAGATACTCACAAATCTCGTGACCTCTCAAATATCCATGGTGAAGCAAAGATGCCAGGGAGACGAGCTTCATCGCAACATGGGCACACTTGCTCCCAAGCCGGCCGGATCTTCGGATATCACGTGATGGCGGGTCAGAGTTTGTTGATTTTGCGGAAAGCGCGACGATGGTCAAACGCGTCCAAGTTCCGAGGTAGGTGCAATGAGGAAGCAATTCAACAGATATAAACCATACAACAACAGCGCTCCTGCTCCGTTTGCTTTCTCCTCTCAAGCGCAAATATATTGATCAAGTACTATGAGAATTTGCTCTACTGCAGATTTCACTGATTTCGACATCAGTGTGTTCCTTCATGCCTCTTGATCCAGTTCCTGGTATCGGTAAACTTTTAATCCATCTGCGCGGCACTCTCTCTCTCGTCCATCGAGGTTCTACCATTTTCAACGCCTGCACACGATGGGACCGAAAAAATCTAAGCGTACTCCGGTCATAGACCTTACTGGCGACGAAGAGCAGCCGCGCAAAGCGGCTCGCATGGGTCGTGGACCTCGGTCTTTCTCAGGGCCCCCAGGCATGCTTGCTGCGCCTAGTGGCTCGCAGTCAAGTTCTTCGCATCAACTTTTACATACACCTTCGTCTTCGTACAGGTCGTCCAGTCAGGATGCACCACGCTCATCTTGGCTTGCTGAAGACGAAAATGAGGACTACTTTGACGAGTCTCCGCCCATGGAGTTTTACGGAACACGTGAGTATCGTTTTCATAATTCTCGCGTTGACGAGCTTCTGAGAAGCACTATTTATAGAGTCGCTGCCCGTTGCGCGCGGCGCTGCGTCATCAACTTCAGTGAACTGAGTCAGTGTTGCATATCTTTGAAGTGTGTCTGACTGATGAAGACCATAGTGGATGGCAAAATCGTAGGTGTAAGATACTACAATGGGATCGCAACTCCAGGAGAGTCGATAATTTGCCAACGCGAACCTGACAACCAATATGATCGCAATGCTGTGCGCGTAGACAATGTGATGGGCGTACAGATTGGGCATATACCACGTAATCTAGCTGCAAAATTAGCCCCCTATCTTGACAACAATGAGATCGTTCTAGAAGGCATATTGAACGGGATGAAGGGGGCTTTTGAATGTCCTATCCGTCTCTACTTCTATGGACCAACTGACACCAGTACTCGCCTCGAGCTGGAACAGAAGCTGAAAGAAGACAAGCTTCTGAAGGCCACAGAGTTAAAGAGAACCAGACAAGAGGCAGAAGCCCAAAGAGCCGTCCACATGGGCCTTATAAGCAATGCTGCGGCCGATGGATCGGCATTATCTCAGAGTCAGGACGAGGAACCCCTGATCTTAGAAAACAGTGAGCTGGCTAACTTCAGATCGGACATCACCGCCCTCGACGCTCTCGCTATGGATGAAGAGACCTTGGCCGCACTGCCTATGGCAGACCAACCTGCGCTTGTCAAGTCCAAACTGCTCCCATATCAACTCCAGGTAATATCCCCCGCACTTATTTCTGGAACAGTGCTGATCTTGATTAGGGGTTGGCTTGGATGGTAGCCAAAGAAGATCCGCAACATCCTGCTCCTGGATCTTCCGATGTTGTGCAGCTATGGAAGCGGACCCAGCAAAATAACTTGAAGAACCTCGTGTCTGGTTACGTCACAAACGGGCGCCCAGCTTTGCTCTCTGGCGGCATTCTCGCCGATGATATGGGACTGGGGAAGACACTTCAGACCATCAGCCTGATACTCCACGGCGGGTTCCGCGATGGCCCAACACTTGTTATTGCACCAACTGGTGTCATGAGTAACTGGCGTGACCAGATCAGACGACACGTTAAGGAAGAGCATTTGAATAAGGTTGAAGTCGCGGTATATCACCGTGTACCAGGCCACTGGGCAAAGAACGATTTCGAAAAGTGTAACATTGTCATTACGAGTTATGGTAAGGTCACGTCCGAGTTTACCTCGAACCCAAGTCGTGGTCTCTTCTCAGTGAGATGGCGTCGCATCGTCTTGGACGAAGGCCACAGGATCAGAAATCCAGCTACGAAGACCGCTAAAGCTGCCTGTGCCTTGAAGGCTCGCTCTCGGTGGATCTTGTCGGGAACTCCGATGTAAGTAATGTGTCCTTCCTATGGGAAACCCGATGCCCATTCGATGCTGTTATGCTAACAGGCCCGCAATAGAGTCAACAATATACAGGACTTCCACTCTGCTTTACACTTCTTAAGGATCACTGGAGGCATCGAGCAAAAGGCCTTATTCAATCACAAGATTGGCCGACCTCTCGAGGCTAAAGCCAAGTCCAGCAAGGACGTTCATCCTCAGGACAGAGAATCGCGCAACGCGCGTGTGGAAGCAGAAATGCTGTTTCAGTCATTGACGCGAGACTTGTGCTTGCGCCGAAAGAAGAGCATGCAATTCATTGATCTAAAGCTACCTCCCAAGAAGGAGTTCATGCACCACGTCACCTTCACAGACCATGAAAAGACGAAGTATGATGTCTTACTGTATGTCTCTATTTCCAATCCTCTCGGCTACACCGTCTAACTTCCCTGCAGTGCCAATGCTCGAGACACCTTCCAAAGATACCGAGATCGATCAAGGAAGAGCGGGCCGCAGATTAATTACGCCAGTGTGCTGGAACAGCTTCTACGTCTTAGACAGATGTGAGTATAAATATTCCATATGGCTCAGCGCATTTCCTCTGTGGGTTTACACCGTACTAACTTCGTGTTTGAGGTGCGATCATTGGCACCTTTGCGGGTCCAAAGTCAATGAAATATTAAAAGACCTCGACAACAAGTCCATAGTGGATTTAAAAAACGATGCGCATCGCCGGATTCTGCAGGCGGCCCTCCGCGAAGCCAACAACAACGGCGAGGAGTGCCCCGTCTGTTATGAACCCATCAACATGGGAGTTCCTGTCATAACGAAGTGTAAGCATCGCTTCTGCCGCGGCTGCGTTTCACAATCCATTCAACTGCAAAAGAAATGTCCAATGTGCCGACAAGGCCTGGTACAGAAGGATCTTATGGAGCTTGACCCGGAGGCAGAAGTGAGAGCTAGCTTCCAAGATCCTGAAGCACAGGTAGAGAGACGGAGTGCCAAGACCGACCACTTGGAGACCATTGTCAAGAAGCATCTCCGTGACCCCAACTCGAAAGTGGTCATCTTCTCTCAGTGGACAAGTTACCTGGATATCATTGAGGGCGCTTTTTCCAAGTCAGGTATCAGCAGCAACCGACTTGAGGGATGCATGTCTCCATCACAGCGAGATGACGCTATCCAAGCTCTGAACGATGACCCGAGCATGAGAGTCATGCTAGCGAGTTTAAACGCCGCCAGCGTCGGCGTCAACCTTGTGGCAGCCGATACCGTCATTCTCTCAGACAGCTGTAAGTCACAGACAATCATTTTATGCAAGTTCTATCAGCTAACAATCCGATAGGGTGGGCGCCCGCGATCGAAGACCAAGCAATAGACCGTGTTCACCGTCTTGGTCAGACCAGGCCGGTCACTGTTTACAAGATGATCGTAGATGGTTCGGTTGAGTTTCGCGTTCTCGACATTCAAGCTGAGAAGCGAAATTTAGTCTCGCTGGCATTTCAGGAGGGCGTGAATCCCCAAATGCAACGAAGTTCAATTCGAGATATCGAAAGATTGTTAGAGGAAGTCCCAAATCCTCCTCCAAACCCTGATCCACAGCCTGATTTAGAATCGGATTCTGGCTCTACCTCAGACTCTGGCTGAAGGAGCTTACAGACTGGCGAGAAATGGTGTGAGTCTTTAGCTGTAGAGAGTGTAATGATACCTTGCGTGTGTTACTGAACTTTGAGCATAAGCCGTTGGCTGGACTTAGGCGCTTTAATTATGTATGGCTGGATGCAAATCTTGAAGATGCAGACTGTGTCGTGCTGTTACAATAGATTCTCCATGCTCACTTCTGAGCTCTGACAACGACGTGATCCTGCACGCGGTGATCGCCTTGAACTCCTCTATGACCCCTTGAATTCGAGCGTTCCGAAGCTACATAATTTAAAATCGGCAATCGCTTATACACTCTGTTCCTTACTACCAAAGGTGTTCGATCAGCACTGTCGTCGTCAAAGCGACTTGTCCGTAGCACAAAGCGATGCTGGCGATTTCATGAAGTATTGGCCTAGGCGCACGAGAACCTCGTATTCCGACCTTGCAGGATTGGCATTCCTTCTCCCGACCTTCTCGCAATTATCCGATCAGCTAGCGGAGTCAGAGTCGCAGCAGCAGCATTGCCACCTCGTAGAAGCTGGAAGCTTACATGCGGTCTGGAGAGCCTTTCGGGTACCAGGGGGTTCTACTTCTGTGCAACGATGATGCATCATACCAGTATATCCAGATGTCTAATCGACCGAGATCGTGCCTAGGAAATGGATGTTGCACTCTGCTAGGCAGACAGCCTGATACAACCCTACAGTCAGCTCATGCCATGTGTATAAGCTGGAGCTCAATTAGGGAATCCTTTCGCAGAATCGCGATCGGGCCGCCTACCGAGCCAAGGCCCAGAAGGGTATGCAGCGCCGCTGAGCTTATGTGACGGGGTTTGCTCAGGGTTACATTGGGTGCCAAGCTGGAAAAGTCGGGGGAATCGTACGCATCTGGCGGTCGAGCTGAACCTGAAGATTGTGCATTTTATCGCCCGCATTATAGTGCGAGAGGACGGTGTTACCATTACGTGGTAGACCAGTGGCTATTGCTCCAAACTGCACCGGTAGCTCAGATGAGTGAGACAGCTCCATGCATGAAGATGGCCGTGGAAGAAGGGGAGAAATAGAAGCCATCGTACGTTGTTGTATCGAGCGGCTTAGGTAGGCTATCTCGTGATGCTGTGCCGCAAAGGACAATCTCTCCTGCCTGCCTTATAGTACGGAATCCCCGATCAGGACCTCTCACAAGGCATTCTTGAGGCTCACCGCCCGGGATCATATGCAGTCCGAGGTATGGAAATGAACGGTGCCTAGATTCAAAAGTTCCCCGCCGAGGCTTTGAAGGGCTCCGATTAGGCATCGCGACTGGGGAAAAGCAATAGTATGCGCATCTGCCTGGCGTTGCATATGCATTGGTTCTTCGTATACTGGAAATAGCCTCAGCCGAGCGACAGAGGGGAAGGTGGCAGGAGCACAGAGAAACCTTTCAAAATCCGCGAGCACAGAATGAAGAAATGGAAGTTGAAGGAGATACATGTATATAAGGATCACGTCGCGCCCTTACTTGCATCCTACGAATTTGGTCCTCATCACCGCCCTACACTCTCTCGCATTCTCACGGCATCTACCTACTTGCCTACTCTACAGGGCTCTTAATTATCCTAATACTTTAATCGAATACCTCACTTCATCCGGCACCACCGTCACCATGCTCGCCAAGTCTCTTCTCTGTATCGTTGCCCTCGCTAGCAGCGCCCTTGCTGTCCCAGCTCCTGAACAGACGTTCCAACTGGCGGCTCGCCAGGGCTACGACCCCGACTGTAAGATCTTATGAACGAGATTAGGACACCCGATGAGAGATACTATGCCAGTTTATACATGAAAGAGTGGCTAATTTGTCAATTCCTCGTCACAGGCACGTCGACGTACTCCGTCGAGCGCGGCGACACCTGCGACGAGATCCGCGACAAGTTCAACGGGACCTTCACCACTCCAGAGTTGTAAGCACCCCCTTTGATTACCTTTATATCATCGCATTTTTTTTTCTGCACTCCTCGACATCTACCAAGCCTCAAGGCTGATGGAGAACCTAGCTTTGAGTGGAACCCACAAGTCAACGCCAACTGCTCCAACCTGCTGCCAGGCGAGATAGTCTGCGTCGGCGTTGGCGAGACGGGGCCTATTCCCCCGTGCCCCGTCCCCGTGAAGCCCGGCCTGGTGTCCAACTGCGACGCTTGCTACAAGATTGTCAGCGGCGACTACTGCGACCTCGTCGCGAGCAAGAACGGCATCCCGGCTAGCGATTTGTACCTATGGAACCCGGATCTGACGAGCAGCTGCTCGAACTTGGAGATCGGGTATAATTACTGTGTCGGAGTCAGTGATTAAGATATTATGAAGAGATAGGGTGAAGCCTCTGGGTTAATGATGGTGAGATCTTGGATAATAGAAGTAGGGGTAGACTCATCGACACGGTCATTACAGAAGCACTTAATTTATTGAGAACTCTATCGCTATTGGAGCTGCTTTACAATCTGTTTGATCAAAGATTCCAATCTGAAAAGAGAATTAAGAAGGGTATCCCTCAAGGCATCGCCGGTGACTGAGTGATTGCCCCGTAAGTATGAAGGTGGCTTAGTCGGGCACGTTGGTTGGCTGTACAATTGGAAGTTCCAGTCCATCGGAACAAACAAACATGCGGTACATCAGCAGTAAACAGATATCTAATGTCATGCCCGCTTCCATATCGACAGACAACAGGGAAGTCTCGTGCCGCTGCTATTTCGAGGCGAGATGTGGGCATCGCATTGACGCCCAACCAGAGCTTCGTCATAGGTATCACTCGCTGCGCAACCTACCAACGGGCTTGGCACGGAGTGGGCGTGCTCTATATAATACGACTCGATTCTTTGGAATTACAATGTCCATTCCATCTCTAAGCTAGTTGGACACAGAAACGCGACTGATCCTTCATCATGTATCCTCCTTCAGTATTCATGCTTGTGGCCACCCTCTTCAGCTTCGTTCACGGCAGATCCATTGCCAGAACTCTGCCCAATTTCACCGAGATCAAAGCAGCGTCCGCCGCGTGGCAGTGCGACACCGTCAAAGTCTCCCAGTTCCTCGACGCCGCCACCTCGCTCACCGGGCACGATCTCGTCACGGCGGCGGAGGCGGCCCTCACGGCCGAGAACAACGAGCTCGTGCAGAAGGAGGTCCTCGATCGCGCGTTTACCGCGGTGGCGAGCGCCCGCGACGCGGTAGATACGGCAGACGACACGCTGGTCCGCCGGGGCACGTTCCAGGCTGTGGTCGGCGGGCTGGCGGAGCTCACGAAGGGAGATGAGGATACCGATGTGGTCGAGCTGATCGATAGGATCAACCGGGGTCGGTGTAGAGACGTTCTACCTTCCATCGATGACTATCTTGTGCAAGGCTCGAAGCTCGTTGGCGGCCAGAATGTTGTTCTATTTGCGGAGCGCCCACGAAATTATCAAAAGGTATGTCTGTATATCAATAGCGATTTTGTTAGCTAACACAGTGGAAGCTAAGCTATTGAAGATCATCTAGATACTGTCTCCGTATGAATGCCAACAAAATGCTTTGCACTATTTACGTCATCGGAAGTAGATACAAGAAGACGCATGTAGACCCCACGAGAAAATAGAGGTTTATATGTTCTATTGAATACTTTGCATGTTTTCTTAAAACCAGCTTATGGTCATCCGTTCCCGATCTGGCCGTAAATGACCGAATATCAAACATCGCGGAATGAAGGCAGAAGTGGGCATTGATATCTAGAGCATAAAAGTCGAATGCAATATATCTATTGTCCTCATCGCGGACTCCCTTTCTTAGAAGTGGAGTTTTCTGCAGCGCAGTACTAACTACTGAGAATGACCTGCACGTTGCCCTGAATTTGCATCTGATGCCTTCCGCTGCTCTCTAGCCCTCCTCCGCCTCTCTTGTAGCTGCTGTAGCATGATCTGTAGCGCGCCATCCATATGATCCAATGCTCTTTCCGTGTAAGGTGCACCATCCACCGTCCTCGCATCAAAGGTATGCAGGGCCTGCAGCCGGGCGTCAGGGCTGGACAGGTCCCAATGCACAAACACGAGCGTGGACGGGAACACTAGGCCGCACTGCATGCAGCTCCGGCGAATCGCATCGGCTTCCATCTCCATTTCGGGGGTTCACATCGCCCTATGGAATTTAATGCCTACGCAGGGTACTTTCCTGGGTCCGGAGATCTTTGCAGCGGTGATCGTGTACTCGAAGTAGTTTGGGGAGAATGCATCGAGACAGCGTTTCAGACCCTACAGAAACTGAGCACTATGGTTGAGCTTCATGATCTCGGCCATCGATTTCGGTGTTAACTTTAAGAAATTGCTCCCTGGTGCATCGCTGGTCTTTTTGTCGCCATTCGCTGTGTTGCCAGCCGTCGTATTGCTGACTGTTATATTGCTCGGTGCCTTATTGCTTGGTGTCGTGTTTCCTGGTGCCGTATTGTATACTGCCGTATTATTTATTGTCGTATCGCTCATCAACAGACGTTGCAGCGAAGCTACTGCCCGGTCTGATGAAGCTGTCATGTTGGATCTTGGAGATACTGCGATCTATGAAATTCGTCGGACTCGGAGTGGTCCGTTAGCTTCTGTGTGCTCCTTTGCCATGGATACAAAGTCCTGTTGAGCTTGGTATGCGGCTGATTTTGGATGACTTGCGCATTTGCCGAGGTCCGCGTGAACAGATAGATGTATTGGTGATGGAGGGATGGTCCGACCTGACACTCCAGTGGAAACTAAATAGTTAGGTACAGAATACGTAGAGTGTACCTGCCGTATCTACTACCCAAACACTCCTCGCACCTTCTCGAATCTCATAAATACGAAACTAATATTTTTTCTCCCATCTCAATCGGTATCAACCGCACAGATGGTGTTCTGGAGCCAGAGCCAATGGTCATACAGCCAGCCAGCGGTACACAAGTCTAACAGAAGGAACCGAACCGTACAGCAAGTAGATATACGATTCATATGGAATAAGATCGGGCAAAGGAATGATCACAAGCTCGCGTAGCTGTCCAGAATGTAATAATGGCTGTACTGTGTGTATGTAGTTATGGTTGATCGTACTGGATCACGATAGTCACCGTCGGCAATAATTAGCTATGATAAATAATCAGAAACAGTGGCCGTAGCCTCACTATAAGCCACTCGCACTGGGCACTCTGGTATCCCCCCAAATCAATGGTCACGTTGGCGAACCTGACGAGCAGACTTTGAGATTGGCGGATGTGGCGGTCCGCCAGACCATGCATTCCGAGTTGATACGTCCCCATCCGTCTTGGACCTCATATTGGAACATGAGACCAAAACTTGAATGCGTCCTCCCGCTACTGCGTGATCGGGGGAGACACTATTACCACTATTGTGATTTAAATAGTTGTTTTCGGCGATGAAAGCGCTGCTCCTAATCGCCATCATGAGACAGTTTGTTCAGTAACTAGTTACAAGCGCGTTCCTCACGTGTAAATGCAGTAGCGAACATCAGATCATTCATCTCATGTTACCAGAACTCGATAAACTGCATGAGCTATAGTTATCACATAGGTTGTTGGTATGGCAACCAAGTCGTCTATTTCTCCCGTTATCCAGTAACTTCACTCGAACCTTCTGTCCTTGCCACAAACCGCATCATGTCGTTTCGTAAATCGTAAACTGCCGTATAACGGTGCTTCAAGAGGAGATAATCCGACAAGATTTGCTACATAGTTGTTGGCCGAGCTTAACCGTTCAAGTGGTGCCTGACTACAGCGACACATTCGCTGAATGGATAATCAAATCTACAGAGCCATAACAGAACGTATCTCAGGCGAGGGGAGCGCCACAGAGATGCAGCGCAGCAGGATAGCTAGTGACGGACAGCCCTGCCACGTTCGACCGTATGATCTGGAGGTTAAACGTGAGGCTGATCACATCGGTGATCTCGATAGGTTGAACAGGAATGAAACGACTGCCCCCTAGGACGGCGTAAAGGGATGCTACGTCAATTGTACTCAAGTTCTCTGAAGTAGATGGGCTCCTCCAGATGGCTATCTAGACCAGCTGGATCCGTTCTGCATTCTCCTCGGTGCCGCTGGTGTATTCTGCCGTCATACTTTCCGTGATCTAGCGGGTGTTTTGATTAGATTCGCATTGTGCAAGACCATTGGAAGCTCGCTCATGCCAGAACAGTTGCCAACACCTGCTCGAGGAAGTAGATAGATGCGCAGTCCTTTACCGCGACGGCCGAGTATCCAACAGCACGGTCACCGACGTCGTTCCTAATAACGTTAGTCCTTGATGATCTCAACTGCCCGTCGCTCTATAGAGATCTCGACAATAGTTAGTCAAGTTTTCTAGACCAAGCGCGCCGAGACGTATGCGAGTACATTACGGTGTTGAGGTGAAACGGCTCGCAGTGACGAGGAAGGGAGGTGATGGATTGCTCGTATTCTTGAATACGAAGCATAGATCATCCGTTGAAGTTACATTCGTCTGTGGGCTATCGCGCCTGTGCATTCGAACCCAGTCGGGACAACCCAAGTATCACTGCTTCCGGGGTCCACTAGCAGCGAAGCTCCAGTCACTCAACCGTACTCGACGACGAATGCAGTATCAAGTTGCGCAAAAGTCATACCGGGAAGACTGATCGCGTGTTTCGAAGATTAATTTTGGCTTGCTTTGAATGGAAGGGGGTGGATATGGCAGCCGTGGCCAGCGAGCCAGCGATTCATCCATCATACATGGATGTTCTAAGACGTCATAACGCGCGTCAGGGGCATGGGAATGCTCCATGGACACGCTGATCTTGTCCAGTCTTTGTTGTAGGAGAATATAGACCATACTCCAGTCAGGTAGTCGGTCCCTCATGCATCAGCTTTGATAGTGATATCAAGGCCCTGATATGTGTACAATCTCGATCGGTCATTCGGTCTGAATCACTCGAGTCGTTCGAGATTCATCGTCTTGGACTCTATCCTACTTGTCGTTAATTAGGGTGAAAAATGAGGCACATCATCGTGCTCGACCTAAATAGTTGACAGTCTCAAGCCAGACATGAATGGACACTTCCTCCGAGCGCTTATCTGAGCGGCAAGTATAGCCTGGCTCTAACATTCTGCTTCGAAATGGCTGGTGGAATAGCGCAGGGGTTTCTCGTTGTTTTGGTAGGTAGTCTTCGCGCTATATAAGCTGCCGTATGTAGACATCGTCAGTCAGAGCCTGGCGCAGACTAACTAAGGGGGAAGCGTTGCAATGGAGCATTCGGAGAGATAAACTTACAGATAACTACAAAGGACCAATATCATTTAGCAGAACATACTTAGTCAGAGCGGAACATCGGACCTTTCCCCCAGATAGGGCTCGATGGATGCGCAGCCTTGGTGGCCCTCGATCATGACCATCTCGGCGGTAAAGAAAGACATGGTCCGCCTCCGAGTAGCACCACGAGGTTTATAGAAATGCACCTGCATCATAGAGAGCCAATGATGACTCTGTTTATGAACGTGATACAACTATGTGTAATCACGGGTCTTTGCTGGTGGTTCTCGAGGGGTGTCACGGCGATAGGATGAGAACGTTGGTGGTCGTCTACTCATGCTTTGAGCTCTTGCTAGAAAAGACATACTACCGACAACGCCCGCCACTTGGCTCTGGTTAAGGTCATCTTGAGCATAAGTGTATCCGTTTGTGCACCAACGCGTAGCTTGTGACCGAAGGGTAAATGCCGTTGGCATGAAGTCTGAAGCGGACAGTAAAGCGGCCAGTGGTCACGGAGTCCAAAAATTGTACATGGGGGCACACAAAAATCATCAGCTGGATAGAACTCTGTTCAGAGGTCCGCATCTTCAAAATTCAAGACAGTTTGTGTTTGTGCGTAACCTTGTTTCGTTCCTTAGTCCGGAGGTACAACCATATTATTGTGTTCCCATACTAGCGAAAGCGGCGGGAACAAATGGTATCACTGGGATTCTACATTCCAACGCCCCTCCGAAATAACCAACACGTATCTGCACTTGGTGCTGCGTGCACTTTTAAGTGGGTGAAGCTCTAACTATCATACATCTCCATCAAGCGTAACGCATCCCGCAGATAGTAAGTGCTGTAGAAGCAACTATTGGAAGCCAATCATATCATCTTTAGTATCTCTCGAACTCATCTGTTCCGAGTTTCGTCACTCTATGATTTCATTCCAAGCCAGCTTCAAGCGCGTCCAGCGTACCCTATATCCCGCGCAGTCAGGGCCCAAACATGATCATTTTGCCAACGGTGAGGGTCAGCTGTCTCTTTCCCAAAACATACGACTCATGTCAAGTTGTAACTACCTAACTATCGGATCCCGTTGGTGGGTGATACTCACTGGCCGAATGACCGCACGCGTTAAGTTATCTTTGAGCACGATGTGCTGGAGCTCAATGACGAGGCGTACGCTCCATCATCTGACAGTATCAAAGTGTGTTTAGCCGAGGCAACACTCACACGAAGCTCTTCGGATGACATAGACAACATCTGATAGAGTCTCTAGTGGAACAAAGGAGTCTTCACTAAAAGATGGCGGACCCAGCAAGATATTGTGTGTGGTTTATCGAACCATCATAGCATCCCTCCCTCTCATTCTTCTGTCGAACCCTGCCTTGCCTACACGACTATTCCAGATGGGTGGTTTTAGAACGAATAAACCTCCAAAGGGAAAAAGAAACTCGGGGAAGGAAAGAGCAGATCGACCGAGTCATCACTAAGCAGCTGGAAGCTCAGGGCTGGCACCACTGGACCGATCCGCACTGCTCACGCGCAGTGATACTACTCCTAGGGTTGAAGACTTCGAACGCGAGAGGAAGGAAGCCGCCGACGAAGCAGACAGTCTCAAAAGTTCAAAGGGTCTCATGGACTTGATCCAGAACCATGCCGAAGCAGTCACCTATCGAATAAACCAGACGTCGCCGCATCAATTTGTTCAGCCAGAAGTTGACTATATTTCCACATTCGACACGCGGTCTGATGGAATCAAGAACCATTGGATTACAGCCACTGTCGTGTTCCAACAGAGCATTGACGCGACCTACAAACCAGACCTTCATAACCTTGTCTGGACCATCTTCGAGGAGCTAGAGTCGTGTATCGCGCAAAAGTTCGTCAGAGAACATCAGCTCAATGGCACGCCGAAGGAAATGTTCTATCCCGACAAGTTCAAAGTTCTCTACGCTCATTTAATCCCCAACGCCAACGCAACGTACATTCCTCCTGTTGAAGTTTTAAGATGGGTTTTCGCAAGTCGTCCAAAGGACAGCGAAGCCCACCGAGATTATACCAAAAGATCTTGGAATTGAGTGAAAGATTTCGAAAAGAACATTGACCAATAAGATAAGGCGGTACACATTCGACGAACTGGCGCGGTCTCATTTTTGCTTCCTCGTTCCAGCCTCGCAGACCATCGTCCTTGCGAGGTTGATGTCACTCATTTATCACGGTTCAATCAGGCGTTTTGCTCTTCTCATTGTTTTCGCCAACAAGTCCAACCCTTTCGGAATTATCGGCCCTCTGCAGACCGGGCATTGATTCAGTCCTTTCAATAACGAATCCTACTTTTCCCACAACCTCTATGGTTCCCCCGGACCAATACAGTCATTCATTGAGTTCAGAATTAGCTATCTTATTAGTGCTAGTTAATTGCAATCATTTCGCATTGCCTTTTAGTGTTGTTTTGATTGAAAAGTCTCAAGCGTAAACTCGAATGTCTATCCGAAATATACTCCTTGTAAGTTCTGCTGTAGCCTTCGTCAGTAGCAACGAAAAGTAACCGGGAACACGATAGTTCTGGGCAGGGTGGAATTAGAATCGTGTGCTGGCGAGCGTGCTTACCTGACTGGAGGGTCAAGGGGAGAACTCAAGTCCGACGATATCGCTGTCGATTTCGCCGCCGAGAATAGTCATTCTGCCCACGATTCCATGGTCTATCGTCTCACGGTGATTGCGGCGATCGTATCGGTTTGGAAAATCAGTGTGCCGAGGCATACGACTGTGCTTCGGACACTGCAAAGGAGCGATGCTTCGTGACTTTGGGTGAAGAATATGGATTATACGTGTTACTGAATGAAGGGTACGAAGCTTTGATCAGAATTATGGTGGTAGATCCCTGGATGTATTCAAATTCGGTATAGGCAATATAGATACTGCTGTTCTCCGGTGCTGCCAACAACAGAACGTTTTTGTCATCGGAGTGGACCTCGGCGTCGAAGATGGTACCGCACTTCGCACATATCACGTTGAGCAGACTATATCCCGGTTGCACTCGCGTCCGAATGCGTACTAGTGGTACTGACTGGAATTGAAGCTGTCATTGGGAAGACATCAGAAGCCGTCGTTCCCATCAGGTAGGTAACTAGTGGACATGATATCAGGAGATCGTAGGCTTTCAGGACATAACTAGTCATCGGAGGTACGTGCGAAGCTGACTCCTTGCTTCGAAACATTACTGTAGTTAAACTAGGGATGCTGAAAGCTCCTCAGCTTGGCGAAATTCGGTGTACGAGTACACACAACAGTGACACCCAGAGATTGCCACGATACAAACATGCCGTGTGACAAAGACTGTGTGTTGTTGGGGGCACGAACACCAAGCTGCACTCCCTTTCCTCGCCATTGTCCAGGAATAGTTATCAGCTTCCGTCCATCCGTGTCACATGCCGTTCCTCGTCTTTCTTTCTCTGTTGAAAATACCCAAGTGCGGGTGATCTCATGGAGTTGAGCATCAAACACCTCAGATCGGACCTCCATAAGGCTACCTAATGCAATACCCCAACAAGACGAGAGGAACCCTTGCCAATGTCGCCCAGCAAAGATCACCGACGCTAGAATCGAATTTCAGGTCAAAACTGATGACGGAGGTTAGTGGATGCGCGTTAGCCTCTCCTTCAACGATACACTCGAGCAAGCCGACAATTCACATTTGATTTCCATCGCCGAGTCCCTTCAAGACGGCATTGTGAAGCGAATCCAGGAAACCTTCAAGATCCTCTCGCGACATAACGACGTGACCGACATACCCGATAGCAGCAAGGAAGGGGAAATCTTCTGCCTTGACAGGTTCATGACGTTGATCCGGTATAGCTATGACGACCTGAGGGCGGAAGATTAGAGAGGCACAGTTGGGAAACTGGGCCTACGCCAAGGACTAACGTGATGCTCGCTCAAACCTTTGTGGATTTGATGGAGTAGCCTGGGGTTGGGCAGAACGCATGAGGAAATGCGATATCATGAGCCATGGTTCCTGAACAGGGTCTGTCTAGACTAACGTCCAATTGTAGTATACAGTATCGTAACAGCCACTGAGCGTTGAGGAAACGTAGACACAGGTACTGTGAGGTGTCGAGGCACCAAATACAGTCCACTCTCAACGCAGCTCTAAGTTATCGCACCCGAAGCCACTTGATACGTTTCCCTCCCGGGCAGAATATCTATAACTACACATGTAAGTAGGTATCGTCGGCTCCGAGGCATCAGGGTGCGCGCAGTCGGCCGCCTCGAACGATCGATGACGAGCGTAGCATCCTGCGTCCGGTGCCTGAGCCCAGCTGTGCGAACCGACGGAAGCGGAGTCTTCCTGACCAGGTTGGGAGTGGATGTGGTGGATTACGGCCGTGGGAGCCTGTGCCTTATATTGCGATCCTGGTCAATCTTATCGAATCCTTCGTCTAATCCTCATCAAGCTCTCAATCCTCATTGAGCTTCTTCACCACCGACGTGGTAACTAGAATGCCAAGCCACGATAATCCTAACTATTTACAGTAATAGCAATGTCAGGCACCACAGTCGCTGACGCGATTCCTCATTTGTTGGCTCGAACATACACAGCACCTTGCTTTTCGCGTCACTGGCTCGCGGGCTGTGCCACTTCGCGCATGCCAATAAAAGTTCGCCAACTTTGCCATGATCTTCGGACAAGATTCAGAGACTTGGCTCTACACCACTCTTCCCTTCTTGGCCATTACCAACCTCTTGGTATAGACTCCAGACCGCGGCACTTTTTGAAGCCCGACGGAGACTTTTTTCTTCTTGCGCATTGAAGAATGTGGGCTAGCGCCAGTGTCCTCGCCGCCATCGCGGGCTTGGCCGCACAAGCGGAGTCCAGGACGGTCCAGACGCAGAACGGGGCACTCCAAGGCGGCACCTGCAACAGTACCGAAGTGGACTATTTCTTCTCTATCCCATACGCGCAGAAACCACTCGGAGAGAGGCGGTTCGCGCCTCCAGAACCCTACACGGCTCCATCTACCAGTGTGCTGAATGCCACGGGCGTCCCTCCGGCATGCATCCAATTCGGGGGCGACTTTCACATCGAGTCGGGTCCTCAGAGCGAAGACTGGTAAGCCGCTTCGAGAGCCGCATGGGAGAGTGAATACCGCTAACCATTGGGACCGTTCAAGTCTCTATATCAACGTATGGGCTCCAAGCTATGCCAAGCCAAACACAAGTCTCCCCGTCAAGGTATGGCTCTACGGCGGCGACAACCAGGGAGGCGGCATAGCGAATCCCACGTACGATGGGTGCTACTCGGCGATTGACTCGATCGTGGTCTCCATGAACTACCGTCTCGGGCCAATGGGTTTCCTTGCGCTGCAAGACCTCGGTTTCAGCGGTAACTATGGCATCTTGGACCAGATCCTGGGTCTGAACTGGGTTCAAGACAATATTGCAGCGTTTGGAGGAGACCCCGTACGTGCCCTGGATCCCACACCTCACACGGTGCCATGGAAGCGACCATGTGCTAAGTCTATCAAAGGATAAAGTCCTTCTCTTTGGAGAGTCCGCCGGCGCCATCGACGCATACCTCCTAGCTTCCCTACCCGAAGCCCCCCAATGGATGCGCGCCACGGCCCTGGAGTCCGGAGCCGGACGGACCTACTCCACGGTCGCCGAGGCGCAAGTCTGGCAGACACGCTTCGTCGAAGCGCTGAACTGCACCTCATCCGACGTACGAGCCACCCATCCGTTCTACCCCGTCATCGAACTTTTTTGCCTCCCCCGACGCTAACCCCCCGTACGGCAGGAATCCTGCGTGCGCAACGCCTCATCCGCCGCCATCCAGCTCGCCGCCAAGGCCATCGACGACAGCCCCTACATCGGCACCATCACCCCCCTCAGCTTCAACGGGTCGCGCAGCGCCTGGGGCCCCCTGATCGACGGCGCCGTCCTGCCCGCGCAGCCCCTCCGCGCCGGGCTCAGCGTGCCCGCCATCATCGGCGGCAACGCGGCCGAGGGCACGCTCTTCGTCATCGCGGCCTACGAGTACGCGAGCTTCAACCTCACGGCCGCGTTCTACGCCGACTTCCTCGCGTACAACTACGGACCGCTCGCGCCCAACGTCAGCGCGGCGTACGCGCTCGACAGGTTCAACGGCTCCGTGTTCACGGCGATGGAGACGGTCATCACGGAGGGATCGTTCCAGTGCGCGTCGTACCGGGCGCTCAGGCGGGCGGAGGAGAAGGGGGTCCCGGTGTGGACGTACCATTTCAACCACCAGCCCTCGTGCTCGTGGTACAACTCGCTGGATCCGTCCCTGTTGAAGTATGTGGGGGCCACGCACACGAGCGAGATCCCGTTCGTGTTCAACTTCACGACCGGGCTCCCGCCGCCGGTCGGGAACTGCGCCTTCACGGATGCGGAGGTGGCGATCTCGCGTGAGATGAGCCGCGCGTGGACGGATATGGCTGAGTTCGGTGCTCCGGCGAACGAGACGCAATGGCCAGTCTGGACCTCGTCTAACAGCCTGGGCGTAGCTATCAAGAATGGTGTCGATGTTGCGACTGTGGACTACAGTTCATGTGTATTCTGGGACGCGATTTACAGCGAGCTAGATCAGGCTCAATGATGTACCAAAAGTTCTAAGTGTATGTATAAAGATGATTAATATCGATTAATTCGGTCAAGTACAAAGCGGCTCGCTCTTGGTACTCGAATAGCGCCATCGTACGGACACTGTTCCGTAGGCCGGCCTTTATCAATGATGGGCCTCAATTCATATACTGTGATGAACTTACTTGACAGCCGTAGACTACGCATCATCTGGCTGGATAACCTGAGTAGGGAGGGCCGATGAGTGGAAACCACCAGAGGAGAACAATGGGTTCGCACTTAAATGCCTGAGTTCGTCTTTTCAATACGCTTTTTTGAGGTACTGACTGGCCCCGGAACCCCCTATTAGAAATATACTCGGTGCATTCTGCCTCTTTGGCGCATTACTTAATCGCATGAAAAATAAATGCCTCTGAGGCGAAGTTGCTCACAAAGGCAGAGGTCGTAGTCTATCGAAAATGTATTCACATTTGAGCGCTGAAGTTGACCGAGGACCAAGGACGTCATGTGGCCATATAAGTCAATATAATGAGCAATATCAACTCCTCCGAAATCAAAGCTTTGACATAAGGCTGACGTGATACTTTTTTTGAAGACGCTAAAATACTTTGTTTCATGTATTGGTGGTACCTGTATTTAGCAATAAGAACGATTTTAAACCGGATAACAATGCCTGATGTTATTGGCCTTGCGAAGAAACAGTAGGAACTTAATTTTAGCAGCCGGGAATCAATCATGTATTTTGGTAAACTTTCCTCTATCGCCGAACGCCTGGTATTGAAGCAGAACTGAATGGCGAATGGGAGGCATGTCTGATGCTTAAGTGGGTATTGCTCATCTATTATGTCTGCATGGCATCTGCCTCTTTCACATCATCACCATCATCGCCCCAGAGGCCCTCCAGCTTGAACTCCTTGGCCCATTCGGTGACGATCTCCTTCTGATCCGGTAAGACAGTGGGCTCATGGGGGGACCCTGTAGCCTTGGCAGTTGTAGTGCCAACAACGGGCAGCTTAGGGGCATTGACCCAGCCTTGAATGCGGCCGTCTCGCCAATCTGTTACAACCGTCATGGCTGCGGACTGTAGGTTCGGAATGCCGCCACGTCCCAGCCGTCCACGTTTCCTGGCAACTTGCACTAGAAAGTCCGTCGTAATATCGCCATCAGTTGTCACCAGTGGGGGTAGGTCGTAGACATCCATCATCTTTTGCAATAACTCCGGTGAAGCAGACATTCTCTTCAACAACAATGTAATTGCCGGAATCGGGTCCTCAATCTGTCTCGGTGGAACGGCATTCAGAAGCACAAGATGAGCATGCTCTTCAATTCGGCTCTTCTTGGACTTTGAGCCAGTCTCATTGGATGAAGGAAAGACGATACCGGGGGAATCGAGCAATGTTAGCTTGCTGTCCATTTTTACTGCGCGGATGCTTGTGGTGACACCAGCTTCCGCCCCAGCAGGGCATGCAGCTCTGCCTTTGCCACCTAAGCGAGATAGTAGAGCGTTGATGACGGACGATTTTCCGACGTTAGGATAGCCGATCACGCCAACGGAGACGGCTCTGTTCAACTGCCTTGAAGCAGCAAAAGATTTAAGTGATCTGAAGAGAGTGGCGGAAGTGTTTTGCACAGTGAGATCGTGATGGTTGAAGGTGTGCGCATTCGGTGCGGACTTCGATGCCCGCAGAGGAAGTGTTGGGAAGTATCGTCGAAGATAGATGAGCCACTCCTTCAGTACATCTTGCGGAATCAAGTCAATCTTGTTCAAGACCAATATCAACCGCTTGCCTCCACTAGCCGCGGCCATAACCATTCGCTCGACCTCTCTCGATCTCGTGCCTTCTGGATCGCGTGCGTCTAATACATAGAGTACGACATCGGATTGGTCAACAACTTGTTTGAAGACCTTGTCGTGCGCTTTCCTCGAAGATGCTTGAGCGGCCAAGTCGATGCCTCCTTCTGTGTCATCATCGTCATCAACACCATCATCCTCATCCATCTCGTCCTCACTCTGCGCCTCGTATTGCTCAGCAGCCCTTCGTGCACTGGCCAGCAGAGCAGCCATTGGGTTAGAGGAGTCTTCGGCATCATCCTCGTCCATCATCTCACTATCATCGATCCCTTCGAAACTATCCTCGTCGGCGACCTCAAGATCCTCTTCTGTGCCTTCGGTCTCAGCCTGGGCGCCAGTCTTGGCTGCCTTAGCCATCTCTCGCCGGGCCTGCTGCTCTTCCTGTTTCCTGCGGCGTCCTTCTTCGATCTCCTGGAGAATCTTCTCCTTGTAGGGAAACAAATTGGGAATACCCGGGTCTTTCTTCAGCTTGGACTTCCATTGTGGGTTCTTCTTGGCCTCCTTTCTCGCCTTTCGTTGTTTCGCAGCAGAGGCTTTCTCGATCTTGTGCCGTAAACGAACAGGAGTCCGCTTCGACTTGGGCTCTGTAGGAGGCTTGGGTCAGTCATGACAGCTTTTTGCTAGCAATTGGGTATACACACTTCCAGGTTTGTTGATGCCACCCATCTTGTCTTGTGATGGCGAGCAAGGTGCGATAATGGAACCTCAAGACTCGAGGCGGTGTCAATAGCGCTGCCTCCAACCAGCAGAAAAAAAGTTGGGATTATGGGCAAAAAGTGTTTCTGCAGCTTTTCACCGCCGGAGATAAGCCCCACTAGGCCAGCAAAAGCTGCCGTTATCAGACGAACCCCGCTGAGGGGTCCTCTAAAAAAGTAGCAACAACGACCTCCTTTAGCGACTGCTCAGTCTAGTCTCTAAGGTTAGAGCACTCTGCAATGCATCTATTAGAAGTAGTATCTCGTGAGGTGATTGCATATTCATGCGATAAGCAGCAATATCTCTGTCTTGCGAGTCTCCCTAGTACTTGAGCTGCTGCGTATGAAGCGGAGTTTCCTGTTTCGGCCACAAACTGCGCATATCGGAGTACAGGTTTCTTCAAGTATATGTTTCCGTAAGAAGTCACTAAGAACTTTTCAAGTCGAGAGAGGAATTCATTCGTTTCCTCGGCGTAAGTTTGATGAATCCCTGCAGGTGATCAAGTGACCGTTGCGCCTGAAGACCGAGTACGATGACCATGGATTATACGGCACCCCCCGAACGAGTCACGTTTCGTGGTCTCCTGTTCGATATGGACGGCACGATCATTGACTCAACAGAAGCAGTCGTTAAGCACTGGCACAGGTAAGGCCTCGTTCCCTGTCCTCCTGTCTTCTGCATTCGCCCTTTCTAACTAATTACCAGCGTCGGAAATGAGATTGGCGTGGACCCGGAAGTGATCTTGCAGACGTCGCATGGCCGACGGAGTATCGACATGTTGAAAGTGCTCGCCCCTGAGAAGGCAAACTGGGAATGTAAGTCCGACTATATAGCCCAGGGATCTCGACGCCGCGAGGTCCGTTCGACCTAGTTGCTCCCACGGACTCGGGGCCAGACAGCCACGATCTCACAGTGAAGCGGCTGGTTCTCCCTGAACGACTCACTCTCTTCCCCGCTTGGCCGCAGCCTTTTTGTTCCCCTTGCTTCCACCTCACTTCTACACCAGGCGCCTTGTCTCGTCTTATCGTTAGCTGACTGAGACGCCTCAGACGTAAGACACATGGAGGGGCTCCTCCCCAAGCTCCACGGCGACGACGCCGTCGAGATCCCAGGCGCAAGGGCGCTCTTAGACCAGCTCATCGCCGCGAAGGCGCCATGGGCTATCGTCACCTCGGGCACTGTGCCGCTCGTCAGCGGCTGGCTCGACGTGCTGAAGCTCCCGCACCCGGAGCACCTCGTCACGGCCGAGTCGGTGGCGAACGGCAAGCCGGACCCGGCGTGCTACGAACTCGGGCGCTCCCGGCTGGGGCTCGGCGCCGACGCCCCGTGTCTGGTGCTAGAGGACAGCCCCGCGGGGATCAAGGCCGGCAAGGCGGCAGGGTGCAAGGTACTGGGGCTGGTAACGAGTCATACCATAGAACAGGTCGTTGCCGCGGGACCGGACTGGGTGGTCCGTGATCTGAGCTCCGTCACGATGCGCGAGTGCAAGGATGGTCAGGTCACGCTGCAGATTGTAGATGCTCTGAGGCAGGGCTAGATGCTTTGCTCTTGGCGGTGACGATAGAGGCGTCCCGGCACCATGAGAACTACTCAATAGATGAGAATGAGGGCGGTGGTCTTTCAACAGCAATACGCTGGCTCGGTCGCCGAGTCGGCGCATTGTCCAGACTATCGTCAATGGAAGGGCTTCTTGGCTACTCTGCGAGGCTTCAGCCGCCTGGCGACGGAATTTGCCGTTCTTTTCGATATCGACATCACGCACAATTCATTTACATCTCATAGACAGAAAGGCGTGCCGAGCTTGGTCGCGGAACCTCCCTCCTACTACACACCAACATAGAACAGAGACGGCAGACCGGCACGACTCTCGGCTCATGGAAAGACGGCAGCGCGGTCAGACCCGATAGACTCTCATAGACGATCTAATAGACTGCACACCGAGAGAGGGTGCCAACTCACCTTACCTGTGGCTTTCTTCGCGGCCCCAGCCCCCAGCGGCGCGAGCCGATTCCTGGGAGGATGTTGCCAAGAAGCCAATGTTCAATACTGCACAACTAGAGGGGGCACAGGTAAATAGCCAATCTCGACCCCATGGGTCAGTATCACGGTGACAGGAGTACACCACTACGCGTATCTGCCATCGCGCGCCTGGCAAGGCTGGAAAACGCCCTGCCGAACCATGCGTTGGGAATCTGATCTGGGGGTGGCAGGGCTCTAGCAGCAGCTAATATTGTGAGCTTTACCTATCAAAACGCACACAGCGTCGCAGTGGTTCCTGGCCCCGGCGTCGTCGTAAGGTAGACTCGGCAATAGGGCGGCTTGTCGAAATGACGATCACCGGAACTATCGGTACTTCGCAGCTCGACTCTATTTCACATCACGACAGATTTTTCGATTGTCAATGTGTTCCTGCGTATGTAGAGACCCCCAGCGTCACAGTAGCATCACAATTAGGCCCTGTTGGCGATGACAGGTGAGGCAATAATTAAGGTACGCGATATTAAAATCTGCAGATTAGGTTCATCGGTCGACGGCTCGCCAGAACTGCGTATGACCTGCTTACTTAAGGTTGGCGGGAGGCTTGCAATGCCGTGAAAGCGCTCGCTGGGGCGCTGGGGCAGCCTCGAACCCTACAACGTATGCGATCCGCATTCTGCGATCTTGCCCGGGTCTGTCGCCGGGCGCGCTCGTGATGTAACTTGGAGGGCGAGTGTTTTGTCTCTGGTTCTTTTGCAAGCCCGCCGGGCTGCCCCCACGACGATGACGAGCAGGGGATCTGCCCAGCGGGCGGGCGGTCGGTCGGTCGCTGCAGGTGAGACACATCCCGTATCTGCTGCCTGCCGCGGCACACCGCGGATCGCCAGCAGGTCGTGGTGGAAGAGATCTGCGCCTTCAAAGAGGTAAGTGTACATAGATGCAATGACATGCCATCACCCAAGCTTGCATGACCAGCCAGCCAGGTCGTCGCTCAGGGTTTGCCCTGTCCTGTACTGTACACTGTAGGCGCAGGACCAGCGTTTTTTGCCCGCTCCTCTGCCGTTCCCCGTACCGCCTCTTATGGTGGTGCTGGTTGGCGTTATTGCGCCATGCCTCAAGCCTGCATGCTTGATCTGGGTATACCTGAGGAATACATTCTGCTGGTCGGTCCCAGCCAACGCTGCCTAATAGGGTACACTGCTACACCACATATGCGGCGATCGCGCACGCAATAGTGCGGGCTCGACGTACGGCTCGTACGGCTAGGAGAATTATTGGACGACGGAACGGCAACCACTTGCACGCCTTACCTACCTTGAGCCTACCCTATCCCGAGAGAAGTATACTCAGTACCGACGGAACCATCCCGGGAGAGGTTTTATCTATCTTGGCTCTGAAGTTGGAATTGGGTTGTAATGAGATACAGGATCCATTGGATATGGAGGATCGCATATCCAAGCTGAGAATCGGTCCGCCCAGGCCGCCGATCAGCCATGGCATCAACATCCGCTCGCCTCGGAGCAGCCAGCGATGGCAGCATAACCCATGGCATGAGTGCCGAGTACATGGTCACCATCATCACATACCTACTACGGGCGAATGAACACTGCGGCACTGGCACTCCCTCCCCGACAACCCTGCACACAGGGCGGGAGGTTTGGGGTTCGCGAGCTGAGAGATACCTGGCTGCAATCGTCCGGATGGCGCCTCCGCCGTTGAGGCGTTGGACAACCCTGTAATCGATTTCCCAGATCCAGAGGAGACGAGGTGGGAGTTGTGCGTTGATAGGTGCGGCAAGATTGAAGATCGCCACGCAGGAAGGCGTATGTATGATGTACGTGTGTACTCTGCAGGCGTGCTTCGCAAGCCTCCTGAAGCAGCAATGTACAGCGCCGAGGAATGCGGCCAGCCGCGGAGGTACGCGTTCGCGAATTGATGCGTAGTATGTAGTCACATAGAAGGCATGAAGCTCTTCGAGTGGGACAACACCTTGCCATCCGGGCCACTGGAACATGCGGTTCTACGCTGGGTGAGACTCTGGAAGGCTTCTAGAGCCAGACGTTCTCTGCGATGGCAAGATCACATGGGATACGTGCTGGTTTCTCAACTGGTCCTGTTTGTGCGAGGGAGATCCCGAGGACGCAGATAAGCTCATCTGGTTTGTGTTCACGGCCGGCGGCCCAAAATGGCAAATGCCAGAGGTCCCGTCACACAAGCATAGGACACTCGGCAAGAACACGAGCGTTGTGTTATTTACTGTATCATATGTCTGTACGGTGATCTACGGTGTGTCGACTGGCGAAGTTAGGTCTCGGCTCGGGTTCGGTGACGGGAGCAAAGCTTCACTACGCGGTGATTGCTCCTAGGATAACTATGTGAGCATATTAACCCGTCTCCACGTCTTGTGCGCCCACGGGAAGCCATCGCGAAGTTATGATATATGAGAAGAAAGGACAAGCCCGCGGAAGGACTCTCCTCCCACTGCATCCCAGGGCCGTGGATATGGCTCCGACCTTGAGAAGCGTTGGACAAATGTCGTTCCTCCCGCCGTGTTACCCCAGACACCTTACCTACCTGGCCCGTTGACCCTACGGCGCTGCCGTTGCGGGCGCGGATGACGAAGCTGCACGGGGCTCGGGCGCACCGTTCCTGAGACTGCATCGCACAAAGACATCGCACAGCAGGTACGTTTTCTTGCACTGTCTTTATTCCTCCCTGGAGGGATTTCCTCGGTGGTGGACACAGTACCATGTATAGGGCCTTCTGTAAGGTCCCGATTACTACACAGAGCGAATCACGGTGTTCGAACTGGCCGCGGGTGCTTGCAGCAAGCCTCTCGGAACGAGCCAGCCCCGCCCCCCTCCCGAGCCAAAGACATGCAGTTCTCGGTGGTTGTCAGAAAAACAAGAATGGAGGGCATTCACAGCCAGGCCACAGGCGAGGCCGCCAAGACGAACGATTCCCTCGCGGGGCGGGCAGCGGCCACAAGAGCCCGAGCCCCAATCGCCTCTTTGCGCCCGCGCGTGGTCGCCGACCTGAGTAACCTTAAAAGGACACCGACGCAGGCTGGCGACGAGGACAGGACAGGCCTGGCGACGTGACCACGACACAGGCTCTTGCACGGCTGGCAGCAGCGAAGATCGGCTGTCAAGACAAGGTCTCATCGCTGCTGAGCGCTGATATGTACGTGTGTATGTATGTACTTTACTTCTTCTCTCATCAGGTCCCCACCGGCCGATCGCAGACCAGCAGATGAACACAAGGATGGCATCATCCATTGAACGCGTGCTGGACACTGTATGGAGGCCTGTGCTGTCAAGTAATATGGGGAGAGGTTCCGCACAGCGGAAACAGATCGTCAGTCAGACCCTCATGGAAAACTCCGCAAGTGTTTCCACTGCGATGAAAAATGCCAAGCCTACTCTGTCATGGGAAATTGAGGATGGACAAGTTAAATATTGATGACTCTTGGAATTTGAGCCACTTCTCGTGATTGACGAGGCTTGTCAGGGTAGATGGAGATGAGATGAGCGAAGCGAGCAAAGAGGGTCCCGTGGCGTGGTGCTGAGAAGAAGCAATGACTCGGCCAGAGGCAGAAAAAAACACTGGCCTGGTGAGCTCTGCCCCCCTCTACCTTGCTGGCGCCATGCTGGCGTAAAGCCGTGACACTCGCCGCTCGCCCTACTGCAGGAACACAGAACAGTAAGGAAAAACAAGCAAGATCAAACAGGTGAGACCTGCGGGGCAGCATTCATAATAAGAAGAAGAGAGACGAAAAGGGGTAGCCTCGAGCCCAACTTTAATAAGAGAGTGTATTCCACAAGTATGCAGGCTAAGAATGAAGCCGCATCGTCGTGACTTGCAGCACCGATATCGTGGGTTGCTGAGCACAATGTCATCTCGCTTCAGAGGATCAGATTTTGCGCGCCGCCATGGCCACAATCCACACGTCGAGCCAACGCCGTGGCTTGATCCGCGCTGAACTAGAAGACGTTACCCCTTTATCGGAGAGCTCTAGGACAAACAGAAGGTTTGGCGGCCGTTTACAAATTGTCCTCGGCCCCGAGTGGCACACGGCGTGGCCTATTTCTTCCGCGGTCAAATGGAGCTGACTATTTGTCGGCAATGGACAATGGAAAAGATTTGATATCGTCACTTTGTACCATCTCAGACAAATGGCTTTCGGATGAAGGCAGCCCGATTGCGTAATTATTTCTGCCGTTCGCAACTGAACTCGGCGAGAGTTGTCCTACTCTAGAAGTTGACTGGTAAAATATTGAAGCTGTGTGAGATGCAATCCTCAGCCAACTGCAGCAAAGAAAAACCGGTATTTGGAATTCAGCGATGCGCTAAAGCGTTATGGAAAATTACGGCAGATGTAGCTATTCCCTAGCCCTATGTTTCGTGTCCATCCGACGTCGAGCTTCCCCGAGCTGAAGGCAGCAGCATGCCATCGAGCCCACTGCACAGCACAGCTTGCGCAGCTTCTGGAGCAGCGTCACAGAGGTTACGGGGCCACCGGCGACACGCGTGGTGAGGTTGTACTACTCATGGTGTGATGGTGGGTATGCCTCGGCGTGTAAAATGAATACATACATACTTGGCGACATACAGCCAGTGCCTCTAATGCTGCCTAGGTGTGTGTGTGTGCGTTGTTGGGTGTGCTCGAGGAACTTGAGCTTGGAGGAAATGAGCCCAAAAACACGACACCAACACGCCGAGTGGTACTTGAGGGTACTCTGCGAGAACCTCGAGCTATTAGCCCATTGCGCACGGCGCAAGCTGCTTACCGGGGCCAGCCGGGCTTTTCTGAGCTGCCAGGGGACTGCTTGTCGTCAGAGCTCTCGTCCACGTGGCAGCTCGGATCACGGATTGATCAAGCACTCATCTGTTCGACATACCCCTGGCGGCGAGCCTGGAAGATCAGGACCATCGCTAGCCTATGAGAGTTGAAGCGCGTATAAGCCCAGCAGATCCTCCGCATGGGTCCCGTTATTCTGTTCTTTCTGGTTCTTACCAGGTCATCAGGTTACCATGGTCATACTCGCTCATACCCTTGCGCTGTTCTTTGCTCACCCATTTCCCGCACGCCTGATGCCTGCCTGACTGGCATGCATTGCCTGCCTGGTTCATCTGCGTCGGTATCGCATAGGAGGAACGCGGACTAGCTGAATTACGCGCAGACCGCAGCAGCAGCATGCATTGTCAGCATTCCGCGGTTAACGGAGTATACTTCATGGAGTGTACGACAAAGTCCAAACAGTCTCAAGCGCAAAGGGAGGCATGTCGTCGGCATTGGCCCAATTTTTGCTGAGCCGGCGTTGCAGCATGGAAGTAGAAGTAGTATCGTGTGCGCCCCGTAGCGCTGACCTGACCTGAGGGAAAACAGTAGTGCCGCCCTGTCGACCGTTGCATCCTTCAGCAAGTCGCAGTGCAGTGGTCCTCCCCTAGACTACATACCTTGTACCAATGTGGCAAATCATTCCGACGGACACTAAAATAGCACAGAGGTCACAACATCAGAATGGGGTCTGTAATCCAGGCATCGAGGCCCCCGAATGGCATCCTCTCCATAGCCAGCCGCCGGCTTTGGAAAACGGGTGTTCGTAGCAGTCTGCAGTCAATTTCAAACTTTAGGTAAGATTTGTGTCTCTTGTTGTTGCTCGTTGGTGGCTCCGAGTGAGTGCTGCGGCGTGACCTACTCTCAGCAGCGTCGTACTAGGCCGAAATTTCGGTTGCTTTCCTCTAATATGTGCCTGCGTCTCGGCTCAACGGCGATGGCTCGTCTCCAAGGAACTGCGCGCCGAAGTCCGTGTTTTTGGAGACTTATGTTTGGAATGCGCCGGGCAAGAGGATTGACGTTAGGCAAATGCCGCAGGCGACGACAATGTGGGTGAGAGATTGTCCTGTGCCTTGTAGGTACTGCATACTCGGACTTAATAGATCTGGCCAGACCTTCCGTTGCTGAAGTCATCATGATAAATCTCCAGGGAGCCAGCCACCTATAAGGCACTCACGTCAGAAGGGCTTGACAGCGACTGACGGGCTCCCTCCGCCCTCTGCTTGCAGGGTCGTATTTAGTATCCGCAGGCTATGTACTGCCCAGCACCGAAATGTCTGTGGATAGGTACATCGAATGAGAGTTCGAGCGGCTCTTGATCCTTGGAACTCTTAAGCGCCCGTTCGCGTGCGCAGCAAACTCCTGACTCCCCAGGTGGTGGCTTCAGGGGAGAGAAGCCTTGTCTGTCTGTACCTAGGTAGATAGATGCAGATATGCCGGGATCTCACCAGAAGGGAAAGATGACGAACTGCGCCGCCTCTCCGCTAAAACAGAGACTCCTTTGGCTCGGGTCTCACTAAGGGCCGTACGAGCACCAATCATACTCAAAAAGAGTGCCAAGATCTTTGGACTTGCTGTTTTGGTGATGTGCATGCTGTACAGTGTATGAGGTTTCCCTTAGGCAACTACTTTGCCAATCGCACAAGCACTCAATGATATCAGAAATGAGGAGCCTCGAATGGTTCATGATACATGACCATTGCACATCAGTATTGGTAAAAGTTATCAGAGCTGAGAAGGTCATCTAAATGTCATGCAATGCCAGCTATAGACCGTAAGCCTTACAGGCTCAGCTTGATTGTGACGGTGAGCAAAGCCTGAGGGCAGATGCGTATCACAGCTGCGACGGACCTTGCGAGAGCAACCAGATGGGGTAGCCGATGCCGGTACTGTAGGTTCAGTGGCCAGCTGGACTCAAAGGTTCTGTGCGGATGCGTGCTGGATGACGAAGCATTCTGTCAGGTCAGGCACCCATGATGTACCCTGGATCTGCAGTCAAGAAGAAATAAAAAAGAATGAACTTCAAGCTCGTAGATCACTCTGATCATCGCCAAGGTACAGCGAAGCGCAATTGTGTTCATCTCCGCCACATTAGAAGAGGACCAATCTGAGCTCCTGCGAACTCTATCGCAAGTTCGGGTTGTGGGAAGAATTTGTTCCAACGGCCAACTGCCGTCCTCTTGCCGCCGGTGCCTGGCCCTGGCTAGGTAGATTTACAGTTGGCGGTAGGGGACCCATCCGCCCTCCGGAAGGTTGAGGATCCGGCCATCTGGGCAAATCGTTGATCGCCTCCCCGGTGAACATGCATTCGGACGTGGCAGGAAGCACTTCAATTGGATGACAGGTTTATCTCTGTGCGTGAGGTCTTTCAGCTCAGATCTATGAGTGACTTATGATGATGGTGCTCTCCTGTTTGACACTTGGCGGGCACGAGGACCATGCCATGGTCGTTGAGTCTGCCAATTGTTGTTATTCCATGGGCATGTCGGGCTGGCTGTCCCCCTGGTCCCCTGGTCCTTGGCTCGGTGGACATGACAAAAGGCCTCGAGTCCCGACTCTCTGGCTCGCGTTGGCAGCGTGAAAATAAGCTAATGCAGCCCAGACATACCAAATTTGCAGTTCTCCCCACGGTGACACCAGAGTGCTGGCCTATATTGCACATCTTAAGGAGATCTTTGTTAACAGAGGCCAATATGGCGCTAACAGGGCCGATGACACTGCGACATCATCGGTAGTTCAGCATGCACGTGTTTAGTATGAGATGAAACAACATGCACCTGTCAACTTCAGTCGTCCTCAACAATGTACCCACCAGGCTTACCATCGTATCACACACTCCCTAGAAGACCGTAAGTACGAACGAAGGATCGAGGGATCCTTTGTGTACCTGAGTGTTTGATGGGCCAGATCGCATCTCTGTCTCCTTGCTACTTGCTTGCTTGCAGAGTGAAAGGCCGAGGTGCATGTGGTCAGTCCATTCGGCTGCACCGCATTTGGGTAAAGGCCCAGTCATACCTACGCACACCTCTTGAGGACAAGATCAGATCTAGCCTCAACGTCTTTTCATGGCGTCAATCGCGGCTCAGATCGTCCACACCGATGATTGAAGCCTTATCGTCAACAGAAAAGAGCCGTAGTGGATGCGCAGGCCCTTGAGATATGAAACAGCAATCCATGTATGCAGTTTGGTGGATAGTATATCCACCTATCTGGCAAGCAGCCATTCCATCATGAGAGCTTCACGTTCGACACCTGCATGTGAGTACGTGGGTGGCATGGGCGTAGGTAGAAGAGTCCGTGGTGTGCCTGTGCGCGCAAGCAATGCGACCTCCCTGCGTCGGAGATTCGACTTGAGTTCTTCTTTCCCAACCGTTGCCGCTGTTCCGATTCGCTATAGTTGCTTACCTTGCCGGGGGGGGGGGGGGGGGGGATGATCGCAAGACACAAGCTCAGAATCTCAACGACGATTTGAGTACCTGTTTGGGTGAAGCTTGCGGATGGATTACTGGTGATCTCGACGCATCTCGGACCCGTTGCTGCATGAGAATGGGTAAAGGTCAGAACGAAGCTTTGAATGAGGATTGTCACGATTAGTACGCTTGCATAGAGCATGTTGGTCGTTGGACTTTCCTCTGATAGCCTTTTAGCACAATATGGGGCGACACTGGGCTGTCTGAGCTCGATATTTTCTTACCTTTGAGCCCAAGTTACATACATACATAGTAGACGTCATGCATGAAATGTTCCCTATTCGCAGTTTGCATTTCAAAAGATCATTAGGACAAACCATTGAATCAGGAAGCCTTGATCCCAATCCCCTGACTGGTGTACGCTAGAGCACACTGGCAGCTGTCGGTAGATAAGTTGCCCGAGAGGACGTGAACTCTTCCACCCACATTGCGTTCGAGATCCGCATTCTGTACTCGGTCCCGGTTTTCGTGTATCTTCTTTGTGCATCGGTCGAGTCTGGTAGCGGCAATATGCATGGGAGGGAAGACAGATGCGAATTAGAGCATCAAAGCAAGCAAGGACGACCACAACTGCCAGGGAAGCCCATGTTGCCATGCGATTGGAGGAGCAGGCGGTGGGCATGTTTTGCTGCGCAAGAATCTGGATTCTGGACTACGTCAAGTTAGATTCTCCATTCGGATGCTGACAGACAATGAGGTCCTCAGCCACAGGGCGTTGTGAGTATAGAGATACCTGGTATGATGATGATGGTATGGGATGAGACGGGGATTGGGAATCGTGAGGTGGGCTGGTGGGATGCAAATGACTGACAGGCAGGCATCAGGCATCAGGCGGGAGCGGGTGCATACAGTGTCGACCGCTCTTTCCTGCACTTGCCAGCACCGACAACACATACTTTACACGGTACTTCCCACCGGCCCCAGTGGCAGCTCTCACATCAACGTCAGGAGCATCTTAGACAAAAACTGCCTACCTGGAAGGCGTCCTGGAGCTGTGTCGGCCTTAACGTGGATGACAGACGGCAGAACTGAAGACTCTCTCGGCCGCCAACTGACTGACGTCTCACCACTCGAGACCTCGCTGTCTCCAGGGACTTTCCTCGATCATAAAATATCCAAGCGTGCCTGTCTGACGGTCATCATGTTTGAGACCAAAGGGTTTCTTCATCAGATGAATTAGTAGCAGATAAAACCTTTACAATATACTCAATGTGGTTGGGAACAGATAATAGAGTGGACTTTTGACACATGAGGTACCTAGAGTGAGGTTGGGTATCTTGTCTACCTCCAGCTTACACAATAGGTGATTGTAACTATTGCACGACACGATTACTTACAAGCGCGAGTTGGCTATATCATGCGGTTGTTGCCATTCAGAGTTCGTATCCAGAGCGCTGGTAATATAGGTGCCCATTCCTATAGTAGAAACGCATGATATGTGCAATTGAGTGTTGGTGTCTGTCGGCAATCTCACTTAATATGGTGTAAGTCTTTACGAGTTGAGCATTCTTGCCTGGGCTGTTGGCTGTTTAACTTACACGCCCAAAGCATCGCCATTTAGTACAGTCTCATAAACCGTGAAATAGACGGTCTTCCTATCTTACACTGGACTGACGAGTCTTACATGTTAGCTGCGGCCTTTTTTGTTCTTTTCTTCCATTCTATTCATCGAGAAACGTTCGAGGTATGCGTGTCATACAGTAGTAGTCCGTAATGGTTCTCAGAAAAGACATACAGTCTCAATAGAGCGAGACGTACTGTGACTGACAGGGGCCTTCCCTTCACTGCCCGGGAAAGAAAAACCCGGCAAGGGTCACCCCTTCCCTCTTCCAATCGGGCCCAAGCCCCTGTGCACAGCTCAATTTCGTCCTGCTCCCTCCTGTGCCTTCCCACGCGCCGCAATCTCTCCATTTCCAAGACCCAAGACTCGACTCCGATTCCTCTATCACATCGATTCGTGTGTGGCCCCCCCGGTGATCCCTCAGGCTCCTCCTCATGATTCCGATGCTCGTAATCTGAAGTTCCCTTTGCGACTGTGCCTTGCATTCGCTTCCGGCCCCCGCTCCCTTTGTCCCAGACTCCCAGGGCAGCCGTGCACAGCAGCGTGCGTGGTATTACTACCGTCGTACTCATGTTGGCAGAACTCAGGGCCCAGGGCTTGAGCTGGAGGCCATGGTGTTGTGATAAGGCCTGTTGAACAAGTTTTCCCCTGGTCTCTGCCGTACTGTATAGCAAAGATAGGTTAGTAACCTACCTAGGCCATCTGTGGACTTTACTCACCGGTGTACTGTCGTCGTGTATCGTCAATTTCGCGGCGTGTGTACATCCGAGTACTTGCTGGCTCCACGTTCAATCTTCAGCTCTCCAGCGACCTGAAAGGTACTCTGGTAAACAGGGGAAGCGAGAAGGGTCATCCCATCCTAGCGCGGCATTACCCCCAACCACTTGAGCCCAGCCTGCCTGTCGATGCCAGTCTCTGGACTAAATGGGACAGCGACTGTGCGATCCTTACCAACCCTGGCCGCCTGGCTCTGCGTTTGGGAAACACACTGCCAGAATGTCGCAGACGAGGGATCCCTCGTCCTTGCGCCCGCCGCCGGTCACTGGCCGAGTGGCCCTGACCCCGTACTCGTGCAGGGCCCCAGGGTGCCTTGAATGCAGCTCAGTATCGCCCAGCGAAAGCGATGCGCGCTCACGACTCACCTGAAAACCCGTAGCGTCCAGGCCCGCCACAAAATCTTTGTCGACACCACCTAGAACAAACCAGACTGCTATTCTGCCAAGCCATCGGTTCTGTCAGTACGCGAGGATTGAACATATTCCGTGTCCACCAGTCCTTACGGTGAGCTGCAGCTGGAATTCAAACCTTGGGTCTAGCCACTGCTTAAAGCTCGTGAGTTAAACATGTCCCTATGGGTGGTGCAAAGAGACTGGGCGACAGAGGCATCACGGCGCCGAGGGTGAACATGGTGGTGACGATGGTGGTGGGCACGATGCTGCATGTACCGCATTACAGCTGTGCATGTACATCTGGGGTCCTTTTCGGCGACCAAGTGTCACCCGCCCTCGCCCTGCTTGCAGCCAGCTTTTCTCTCGTCGCCTCCACGCAATTTCACGGTACCGCGGATGTACCTGTAATCGTCCCGGGTCGTCGAACCGCCCATCATCGTGTGCACCAAGACCCACTGCCTCCTCGTACTGTCCACCGACTACTTCTCTACGCGCCACCCCTCTCCCTTCTTGCTCTCCTGCACTCCTGTATTTGTTTTTTGTTCCATCTCGACGCTGCTTGTCTCTGCCTCGAGTGAACCTGCGAGTTCAAGTGGGCTCTGTCTCACATCGCCTTGGTCCTAGCCATAGACCTCTCTCTTGTTCTGCTTGCTCTTATACCAGCTTGATTCCTTCGACTGAGCCACCCGACAGTCGTGCCTGGCATCAGTTCACCATTACATTCATTTCCCCCTACAGCATCCCGCGGAACGGTCATCGTGTATCTGACCTCCAGTCATTCTTTTAAACCAATATTTAATATACACTCACCAACTACACAGCATATATCCTTCGCAACACTAAATACTTACACCCGTATAATACTCTGGGCCACCCGGACAGCGACTTGATATAGTACCGCACTCAAAGATCACCCGGGGAGAAACTTAGCGACGCCCTTCACATATAACTATACATAATACATAACAGAGCGGTGGTCCATCGTAGCAACATGGACATGCAGTTCTGTGCCCAGCCCAACTACGCCTCGGCGTTTGGTTTCGCCCAGAGACAGGAGAATAATATGCACTATCCCGATACTCAGTTACCAATTCACCCCGGCTTTCCCGGCTTACAGTACATGTACGGCTATCACCAGCCTCGCACACACTTGATGGTTGATCGGAGCGGCATCACGGATGCGAAGACGGAGTCAAAGCCACGTTTGTCCAAAGAGGAAGTTGAGAAACTCGAGAAGGTGTTCCGGGAAAACCCAAAACCGTCGAGCTCGGTCAAAGCTCAGCTGGCAGACGGACTTGGACTTGAACGCCCACGAATCAATGTAATTCAGATCCACACTCTCGTTTGGTTGGAACCTAAGCTAACTTGCTCAGAATTGGTTTCAGAACCGTCGGGCAAAGGCGAAGCAAGAGAGGAAACAAGAAGAATACGAGGCCCGCCGAGTAGCTGAGAAAGAAGCGTCAGATCCAGACTCTCCTGATGACGATGATGTGTCCAGCAGGGCATCGGAGGGTTTCGAAGACAGCTCCCAACGACGAGCACAGCCTTCTTCGGCCGCATTCCCTGGCATAGTCTCCCCATATACACATGATACGTCCCCAGAGATTGAAGCTCAAGACGATGAAGATGACGACGAGGTCACCGAAGACTCCGAGGAAGCCAGATGCTTCCCCCAACATGGAAGCATCCACAAGGGCGACTCAACAACTGGGTTCCAGTCTCCCTTATCGCTGGACTTCACACATATTAATGGGAATGGGTTTCAAGCTAACCAGACCACCGATGATTACACAACCTCTCAGCCAATGGCTAACTACTCGTCTCTTGTGGCATCTGACGAGAATTCACCTGGCTTCTCTGATGATTTAGCTTCACCTCTCGCTCAGAATAATGTTGGCGAGCATCCTAGTGCTCGGTATTCGGACGTGTCAAGCACGGTCTTCTCTAATGCAGCACCGTTGTTCTTTGATTCACATACGGTTGATGAGAACTCCGAAACGTATGCGAGATCACTCGAAGAGTCAGGATCTCAGTCTATTATCTCGGCAGATTCTTTCAAGTCACCACCTCCACCATCCAACATTGCCTCCCGGCGTAACATCCCTCGCCCTGCAGCACTTCAAGCTGCGTCTCTTAGGAGTCGCTCGTACAATCTGGGCGGGCCAAAGACTGCAATCGATGGCACCAAGCGGGGAGACCCTTCGAGCCCAGCCTCGTCCATGCGTCGTATTGCTTCCGCATCCGGCAGCGGGCCTGGGAGAATTCAAAAGTCCAGTATAGGGCCGCGGTCACCCATGTATTTTGCTCGCAAGCCCGAGGCCTTCCTCCAGTACCATGCTCGATCGCCTGCTGGACCAGCCACAGCAACCTACACCGGAGCTGCGCCGCCGACACCGATGACGCCAGCCGTTTTGGACCAGTTCATACGAGAACCAACTGTGTCCTCTGCGTGTTCCGACGATGGATCATTCATGGTTGGTAGCAATGTATCGTCGAGCATCCTGCAAGAGCTCAAGGCAGAATCAAATCTCAAGACACCACCGAGCACACCGGGTCTGTTGACTCATTTCGCTGCCAACAACTTCTCGGCCGGGCACCCATATAGTGCTAGTGTTGACTTCACATCTGATCAGCCACTTCTTACACCATTTTTTCAAACCGAGTTCCCCGATCTTTCCATGCGTAACGTGCCAAGCTATCTCGATATGAACGACAACAGCATACCTTCAACTCCAATGTATCCCGGAATGGTTGGAGCAGTCCAAGAGCAAGGCACGTTTGCTGGGAATATGATGGGCAACGCTAACACCCAATACGACTGGGGTATGAATGAGAGTGTGGTTTCGTCAAAGTCATCCCCTGATCAGTCGAGGTCCCAGCAAATTCAATTCACCCAAAACATGACGCCCCAAGACTATACGGCTCATGAGAAGTAAAGCTCAACTTGCCTACACCAGAATCTCATCCTAGCCGTCGATCCTAGCACGCAGCGTCACTTTGTACCAATACTATTACATGCTTTGCAGTTGCATCGTCAGCCTCTTCACGTCCACACTCACGTTGTCTGGAGGACTAGTCAACCATCATTACAACTCTAGCTCGACGTCATATACTGAGCTTTTCCTTCTTTTCCCCTAATGTAATGAACACGGCGGTCTGTCGGGGATAAGGACACTTTGCAATATCTGATACCCCAATAGGAGGGGGGCTGGCGGTGGACGATCATGGTTCATATATCTTCCTTTTCCTTAGTTCATTTGATGGCATCCCAATTTGGGCCCATCGTCAATACCCCGGCGGCTGAAAAGCCACAGGCGTGTTTTGGGAAAGCGGCGGACGGCAACATTGGATGATGACGAACATTGTGTGCACACATATACACAGTAAAATATACGGATAGCGGGGAGCGGGCGTTGGTTCTGGGTTATCTCGGACGCCGTCTAGTGTTGGCGGTTTTTGCGCTTGACAGTGAGGGAAGAGGTGGCGAAGACATTCTAAGGACGTTTTCCTGGTGGTCTAATGGTCAAGACGATCAAAACTCGGTGGTCGGCTGTCGTACACTAAAAGGATCTAAGCGAACCAGTCTCTATAATTAATGAAGTGACTGCAATAGCTCATTCCTTCCTCATCTCGCAAGGCTCTTCTATGTGACGTATTCTGCTGTGACTTTTTTCCTCTCCGATTCATAGTCTGCTCACAGCAGTTACCCAGGTTAAGCACTCGTAACCCTGGATCCTGCTTGGTAACTTGCTTGTACTCGCTTGACATGATGGTCATTCCATACACCCAGCGACCACCCTTCAAATGATAGATTTAATTGTAGGAACACCCACTGATTACTCACACCATACGGGCATCTGTGATACGACAAGCGACTCTTTATTCAAAGTACGTTCTGGTGATGAAGTCGAACAGAATTGCATCAAGCAGGGTATCCCGTCTGATACCAGTCCGTGCCTTCCACCACTTTGGCTAGTCTTCCATCTCACATGCGCGTGTTCCGTCAGAGTTCAATATGCGGAACGCTTGATGTCAGCTTCAGCTCAGCTGAGAGCGATTACAGTCATGTCGTCCGGGGTCTGCATATGTAGGTGAGTTTGTGACTGGACTCCGTGGATGTCTGGATCGAAGCAAGTAAGAATTGGTCGCGTCTCGGACGGGTGTTAGACCATTGTAACAGGGGCCGTCATCGCGACGTGGATGTTCTCTCTCAGGCTGGGAATGGCCTCACTGGACTCTATTAATGTAGTTCGTGACTGGTAAGTATCCCAAGTACATCCAGCAATAAACGTCGCATGCGATTGGTCCTCGGCGGGTATTACTTGAATCGCGCCATAGCCGTGGGTTAGCTTCTATGATGTTATATGGCTGGTAGAATCCATCAAAAATCTCAAGGTGTTGTGGTCCGACTGCGATGATTGAAGACGGTACCAAAACCCGTTGAAGCAGGCTTCCCGACTCACGCTCTCGTTACCCGGCGACTTGACAAGACGGTTCTCAGTTGACGAACTGTGAGTGACAAGGTGATTGTAAAGATCCATGATTTTGATTTCACTTTCCTCCACGTTCGTGAGACCATTCATAGATAGGAGACGAGATAGGTGGAACTTAGTTGATAATGGATGATCCGGGATGACTGGTTCCAGGCTGCCCGGAAGCAAGATCTCGTTTATCGTTCCAGTCGAGGAGACTGAGCCAGGCAATGCTATGCTCCGTCTGATGCATCGTGACTTGAAGCCGGAGGTGGTCCTACTAGCTGCCAAGCAGCAAAAACACGTGCCTCACGATCGGAGGCACCGACATCGATGTTTTGACGGGTTCAGTAACCTTCTTATCGGCTTCACAACTATGGTTATCATCTATCCGCTTCGAAAACCGGCGCCGGGCGTGTGGCCGCACTAGGCCTCGAATCGGTTGCCTCGTCCGATTGTGACGAGTACTGGGCAGTAATTGGCCTTCAAAGGTGCCTGTTCTCTCGGACAAGCGTGCGACTCCACACGAATCGTGACTGGTGGCCTGCAGCTAAACTCGCCATCATGAAGTCCGAGACTCCATCTGATGCTGAGATGCTATGCATGGTCAGTGGCTTGCAACCTAATCTGCTCTTCAAGGATTCGGACTGTGCATGTCACCCATGAGATAAGCGAAGTGTCAGCAGAGCACAAGGTGAAAATCCAGTGACCGAGAAGACGCCGCGTCAGCTTTGACCAGTCTGGAGAGCGGTGTTCAGAATGGCCGCGGCTCTTGTTTTATCTGCGGATCCTGGCCTGCTCATATCTCAACGTCTTCCGACGGAAGCCCGGCCACATGTGCGGCCGCGACCCGAAAGGATTTCCTAATCGAGCTACCCAAGCTGCATAACGGTGAGGGCTATTGCCTCTTCGAGCGCGGAGCTTGGCAGTCCCCGTCGAGTTCGTCTTCGAGACAACGTGGCTGCGTTCCGACTTGATGAGTATGCTAAGAGGGTGAGATTCAAAGAAGGCAGTGTTTCCCTTTTTGCTTTTGACCCAGGTCCAACGTCTCTTTCATTAATCTCTCGTTGTCTTAGCCTCGGTCCTTTGCAACTTGGCGTTGGAGCTTACATGCGGGGACGTTTTTTTTTTTTTTTTTTTTTTTGCATGCTGGATATTACAGGCCTGCCAAGCACCTCGTGCTGGACTTGGCCGATTCACCGGCTTGACCAAATTATACTCTCCCAAAAAACTGTCTCCATCGTGTCATTTTTTGGGGTGGCCATCTCTCAGGACCCGTTGCTTTGGACACCGCAAGATGTCATGACGCCATCCACTTTGCGTCCACCTATCTCTCCACACTCCACTCTACTAGGGTGCATTGGATTTCCAGTTCTCTGGTGAGATCCTGGGACAAAGAGCACGTGGCGCCTTGCAAGAGCCAAAAATGAGTGTGCTCCGGTCTGTGAGCCGGAGAAAGTCCGGCCAAAATACCACATACCCCGTACCAACCTACTTACCTACCCCATATCCAACTATCCGTCGTCAAATCGGATCGTAGCTTCACCTCAACATCCCAGTCAAGCCCAGCGGCTAGCCCGTCTTGCCTTTCTCGCCCGTCTGTGGGGAAAGGCCAGCGAGCACACCTCTCTGCTCTACCGGCGCTATGGTCTCGACTTGGGTAGCGACGATGGCCTTCGTCTCCAAACTCATCCCATGATCAGGACCTCACCCCAGGACATCCCCTCACACTCTGGTGCCACCACAACCCCAAGCCATGACGTCCACTGGGGAAAGCGTGCTCCACATCGCACGCTTGTCGAGGCCTTCGTTCGACAGTTCTTCGAGAAAAGGACCGATTTCTCGGAGAATGCCTGCTTGGACAGCACCTCGGCCAAGACGCCCCGAGACGCAGCGCCGGCTCGCGAGCACGGGACGGGCTCGGGACACATGTTGGCAAAGCAAATGGCCCGAGGGATACAAAAAAGGTCGAGGGCTGCCCTCTCTTGGCCGTTGAGACGCAGATCATCGGACTCACCTGGCAACTTCTGGGGTTCATTCTTCCAGCTCGTCTTCTCTGCTGCCGTTATCACGATGGTTTCTCGCTCCCTCGCAGCAGCAGTATGCTGCTTGGCTGTCCCAGTCATTTCTTTCCCTACTACAAGGGCTGAGAATGAATATACGACGGCTCCGACTGTTACTGTGAAGAACGGCACATATGAGGGTGTCTACAGTGCAGGGTATGATCAGGACTTCTTCCTAGGCATGCCGTATGCTCAGGTACGCAGTGTTTCGAACAAGTATGTATTGAACCACGCACTAACACACCATTGTGCCTACAGACGCCAGCTCGCTTCGAAGTCTCACAGCCATTGGATACGGCTTGGGAGGGTACTCATGAAGCTACCCAGTATTCTAAGGCTTGCATAGGGTACGGTAGCGACGAAATTGGCTACGAACTCTCAGAGGATTGCCTCTACCTCAACGTCATCCGGCCTGCCGGGCTAGATGAGACGGCTGATCTTCCTGTCGCTTTTTGGATACACGGCGGTGGCCTGTTCGAGGGGAGTGGTGGCGACAGGCGATACAACCTGAGTTTCATCGTCGAGAACAGTGTAAACCAGGGAACCCCTATGATCGGCGTCAGCATCAACTACAGACTTTCGGCCTTTGGATTCCTCAGCGGCAGCCAAGCTCAAGAGGCCGGCCTCACCAACATCGGATTCCGTGACCAGCGACTTGCCCTGCAGTGGGTTAGTGAGAACATCGCTGCCTTTGGCGGCTCGCCGGACAAGGTCACCATCTGGGGTGAAAGCTCAGGAGCTGAGTCAGTAGCGGCCCAGGTAGCAGCTTACGGCGGTATGTCTGCCCATCTCCATCTGGACTTTGCGAAGAGCCCAATAGCTAACTTGATCTAAAGGCCGTGACGACGGACTGTTCCGCGGTGCCATCGCTGAGTCCGGATTCGGAAGCGTCCTTCACCGATATGCTGGCGGTCTGAACGCCACTACCGCGCAACAGGAGACCTTCGACAACCTCGTGCGGAACACATCGTGCGCCGACACGGTCGGGACTTCAGAAGCAATCCCTTGTCTTAGTGAACTCCCCTTCGAGGAGATCAACGAAGCGCTCAATGTCACAGCAGTGGGACCATGGCCCCCCGTCCTCGACGGAGACTTCCTGTCGGACTACCCTTCCGCGCAATTCGAGCGAGGTGACATGCCCCATATTCCAATTATGATCGGCGCCAACACCGATGAGGGCAGCGCCTTCGGATCGGGCATGGGCCCCAACGGTACAGGCGTGGACACGGACGCCGAATTTGCTGAGGCAATCCGAAACTACATCGGCTCCAACGCCACCACCTCGTCCGGTATGTCCACGGACGAGATCATCGACACTCTCATGTACCTCTACCCCAACATCCAAGCCGTCGGTATCCCCTCCCTCGAGACCTGGCCCGAGATCGTCACCCCAGAGACCGAGGACGTCGAGTCCCTGGGCCTGCAGTATCGGCGCACGGGCGCGCTCTTCGGCGACGCGGCGATGCAGTACCTACGGCGCAAGAGCAACATCGCGTGGTCGAACCTCGGGCTTAAGTCCTGGGCGTACCGCTTCAACGTCGTGGTCAACGGCATCCCGCTACGGACAGGCGCCACCCACTTCCAGGAGGTCGCGTTCGTGTTCGACAACACGAATGGCGTGGGCTACCCGCCCGTGTCGGAGAACCCGTTCGAGGGCGAGCCCGAGAGCTACTACGAGCTCGCGTTCGCCATGTCGAGCGCGTGGGTCAACTTCATCACGGGGCTCGACCCCAACGGCGAGAACGTCGGCGTCGAGTGGCCTGTGTACAACGTCACGGACGGCGGCGGCGTCGGAAAGGAGATTGTCTGGAGTGCGAACGGGAGCTTTGTCGAGCTGGACGATTTCAGGGCCGGGGGTATGAAGTGGATGGCGGACCATTCGGTCGATATTTTCGGGGCTTAATGACATTCAGCACACATACCTTTAATGAAGATAATTTGAAGACCTCATCTATAAAAGGCAATTTGCCGCAGCAGCTCCTCGAGATTTGAGTTCAAGTGATATCGCCTGCGTAAGCTGTCTCACTCGGGTTAGCGGTCGACTATGTCGAGGTCAATCCTCTTAAGACCAAACAAGTGGATTCTTCTAAACGTGAATCGAGGAACTTGGACATGGAAATTGAGAGTTGAAAACATTATAACACGAAGATTTCAGATACAGATAAGAGAAACCGACTCCTTGTGATGGCTCACAGTGAAGGTGATCACGTGGGCATTGGCTCCTCACTGCGTGCCACAAGGCATGCATGATCTTAAGAGCGAGTATCTGGAGTATCGCACGATCTCACAGTTAGCTTTACCGCTACAAGGGAACGCAAACACTGTTACATCGGTTGTCGGTCTGTGGCATACCCATACTCCGTCCCACCTGGCCTTGTGCAGCCACCATGACTCTCATCCGAAGTCGGCTGAACCTGTTGGTGGGCGTAGCACGTAGGCTCTCCTTCCCCGCCTCTATCTTGATATTCCCTCACGACTTCCCTAACACTGACATTGATCGAGGCTACAGTCCTGGATCAACTGGAAAGCTATGAGTATGGCTCGGAACAATGCTGAACATGTCGATGCTGGCCGTCTAGTGGAGGCGGATACGCCACAGGATGCAGCTTGCACGTCCAGCTGCTGTGGCGGTGTTTCTGCGACAAGGTCCGGTCAACCGAACGATGAGTGCAGCCCACCTGAAGCTATCCGTGAAGAAGCTTGTTTTCCCGATAATGCGAGCACCAAAAGCGAGGGCAAGGCGAAGGACTTCATTTCCCATCGCAACCGTAGGGAGTGTGACCTTACCTGTTGCTCGTCTGGAAACGAAAAGTCAGGTTCGAGTTCAGACGGCCAACCTGCGAACACCAATAGCGTCGCGGCTTCTGGGATCGTATGCTGCGCTGAGAAGACTGTTCACGAGCATCTCAATAAGACTGACGGTGGTTCTGGGTGTTGTTCATCCCTCATTGGAGCCAAACTCAAAACCGAAGATGAGGGTGTGAACCCAAATGAGCCAACTCCCGCGCAAAACTGCCAAAATACATGCTGTGACAACCAGAAAAGAGCCTCGATAAAGGCAGATGTTTGCAACGGGTCGTCAGATTCTTCAGGAAAGGACCGGTGTTGTAGCTCCAGCCCGCGAAACACACCGGTACCTTCATGCTGTGAGGGAAAGCAATCACGATGCTGTGACGGTACGTTGTAATCCACGAACAGTATGCTCAAATACTGATCAATTGACGCAAAAGACTCCTGTGTCGAACGTCTGGTGCTTCGCGAGACTAGTGCCCTGCCCGAACAGGACACGCTATCTGCAAAAGGCGCATCAATCCGAGAGCGATATGCCACACGGCTCGCGGCCCTGGGTTGTCTGTGCAGGGCACTCGTCGCCTTGGGTCAAGAGTCGTGCTGTTCAACCCGTGAACTTTCTTCTGTCGAGAGGAAGAGAAGCAAGAAGTGCTCTCCTTTGAGTGATAGGTCGCATGGTGTGTCTTCGACAAGCGAAGCTCCGTCACAGGCAGCAGAATGCGGCCTCAAAACCCGCCAGCGACCGAGCATTGGATGCGGCTGTCGCAGCACCTCAGAAGACGGCGATTCACGAAGTCTGGTATGTAGCAAAGGCTGCTGCGGGCGTTCGCAAGAGACTCCCAAATCTGATCTCGTTAAACCGACTGGACCCGAATGCGGTGATGCATGCTGCGCCGAAAGACCTGCACCCGATCTGGAAATAACCAGAATACCATTGGGAGCTCCTGATCTCGAGAAAGGATACTCGAGCATAGAACACGTGGTCCTTAGCATTTCGGGCATGACCTGCACAGGTTGCGAGACGAAACTTCAAGCCACGCTCGGAAAAGTGCCAACGATCAGCCACATCAAGTCTAGTCTTGTAATGGCTCGGGTTGAGTTCGACTTGAGAGGTTCATCAGCTTCCAGTATCATGAAACACATTGAAAGAACTACCGAATTCAAATGCGACAGGATTACGACCGGCGGATCTTTAATCGAGATCATTGCAGATCAGGGAGCACAAATATTCACTCAGAAAGCCTTCCCTAATGGTGTCAAAGAGGCTATAGCTATTGACGAAAAGACTGTGCGTATTGTGTTTGACCCAAACGTCATTGGTGCTCGTGATCTTGTCGAAAGAGGCTATGATATACCTCTTGTGCTGGTCCCCCAACCGACGGATCTATCTCTAGCATCAGGCAACAGACATGTACGCCACATAGGACTGATGACTCTTCTTTCCGCCGTATTGACGATCCCAGTCCTCGCCTTGGCCTGGGCTCCTTTGGAGCAGCGACCAATCGCCTATGGGAGTGTTTCCCTCGCCCTCGCCACGATTGTTCAATTTGCAGTAGCCGGCCCATTTTACCCAACAGCCATCAAGAGCCTAGTATTTTCCGGAGTGATCGAAATGGACCTACTCATTGTTCTTAGCACAAGTGTCGCGTACATCTTCTCTGTCGTGTCCTTCGGCTTTTTGGTCCGAGGCCAACCGCTATCCACCGGCGAGTTCTTCGAGACCAGCACATTACTGGTGACTCTGATTATGGTCGGGCGTTGGATTAGTGCGCTATCTCGTCAAAAAGCTGTTGAGTCTATTTCTATAAAGTCTTTGCAAACATCTACGGCATTACTAGTCTCGCCTCAAGGTGTTGAGACGGAAATCGATACCAGATTGCTCCAATATGGTGACACATTTAAGGTGGTACCCGATACTCAAGTCCCAACCGATGGTGTAGTCATCTCAGGTACATCAGAGATAGACGAGTCGATGTTGACAGGGGAGTCACGGCCTATTGAAAAAGGCCCGGGTTCTACAGTCATCGCCGGGTCACTGAATGGATCAGGGCTTATCACAGTTCGATTGATGAAAATCCCATGCGAGAACACGATCAACACTATCGCAGATATGGTCGACGCAGCGAAATTGTCAAAGCCAAAGATACAGGACATGGCAGACCGAGTCGCATCGTACTTCGTTCCCGTCATCATCGCCTTGACTTTGATCGTGTTCATCGTGTGGGTCGCCGTCGACATGTGCAATCAGGGAAAGTCGGGATCAGAATCTGTGATTCGGGCGATAACCTATGCCATTACTGTGCTGATTGTGTCTTGCCCATGCGCTATCGGTCTGGCTGTGCCAATGGTCATCGTAATGGCAAGCGGAGTCGCGGCTAACCATGGCCTAATATTCAAGACCGCGGAGAGCATTGAGATCGCGCACAGGGCGGAGCACGTCATCTTCGATAAGACGGGGACCTTGACCGAGGGAAAAATGTCTGTTGTGGTGGAGGAGTACTGTTCTCAAGACTCACAAAACATCGCGCCCATGATTCTAGGTCTACTGAACAACATCAAGCACCCTGTTTCGATCGCGGTCGCCACCTATATAAGGGAGCAGGGTGCGTCTCCCTCCGAAGTCGCAGACATCAAGGTTCACTCTGGAAAGGGTGTCGAAGGCTACGTTGGCGATCTCCGCATTCAGGCTGGTAATTGTCGTTGGCTTGCTTCAGCAGACAACCCTCTCGTGCAGGCAGTATTATCAAAAGGCTGCACTGCATTCTGTGTGACCGTCGATTCCGAGCTACAAGCTGTATTTGGACTCAAGGATACACGGCGCCCAGATTCCGCTGCTGTGATCACGGAGCTGAAGAAGCGCAATGTCTCGGTCTCGATTCTTAGTGGTGATGACGATGGAGCTGTGCAAGCTGTCGCCACTAGCCTAGGCATTCCCCCCGAGAACGCAAGATCCCGGTGTTCGCCCGCCGATAAACAGGCGTACATCCAGGAGCTTCTTGACCAGGGTCGTGATGAGCGGAAGAAATCCCCGCCCGTCGTCGTCTTCGTGGGCGACGGCACCAACGACGCCGTGGCGCTGGCCCAGGCCACCATCGGCGTCCACGTCAACGCCGGGACAGATGTCGCGCAGTCGGCCGCCGACGTGGTGCTCATGCGGCCCTCGCTCGGGGGCGTCGTGACCATGGTCGATGTCTCGCGTGCCGCCGTCCGCCGCATCCTGTTTAACTTTGGCTGGAGCTTCGTGTACAATGTTCTGGCGATTCTACTTGCTGCTGGTGCATTCACTTCTGCTTCTCGTAGTGCGAGGATTCCTCCTGAGTTCGCGGGGCTGGGGGAGCTTGTAAGTGTCTTGCCTGTCGTGCTCGTTGCGCTTAGCTTGCGGTGGGCTAGGGTGTAGGTCTTTGCTATTTGACCGGAGACGCTTGGGTATGTTCATGTTCACTTCCAAGCAGTGTTGTTCCGGCAACATCACAGTCGAGTAGCACCGATACGTCGATGTAGATAACTCATGAACTGTGTCTGTATCGAGACGTAGGTGGCAACCCGATTCGTGAAGCTCGAACGCTGTGTACTCTCGATCAAGATGCAGAAGTCTGGCTCGATACACTGTTTCGTTGGCTCCTTGCTGGTCGCTCACCTTTATACTGTACAATGCTAGGATTACTTCTGAGTCCGCAGAATTTGGCGACCTTATTAGTGTGGTGCTTGATGTGATCGTTCCGCTTCACTTGCATTGGGCCGAAGCTGATATGTAAGCATAAAACTTTTTGCTTACGACCAAGAGAGTATGATTTACATGAGCACATCTAACTGAGATACACCCGAGCCGGCGCTACTTTCACTGACAATCCAGACTGAGCTACAGCCGCGGACTCTACAGCCAAAGGCGCTTTAGAATATAGGACTGGCTAATGCGCCGTTCTCAGTGAATACCGCAACGTACAGGAGGTGTCTTCGGTAGACAACTGCCGAGAAGATGGATCGATGAACATACACCGGGTGCTAGGTATCATTTGGACAAGAGTGGTGAAGCAACACCTAGCGAAGGTAAACGATTGCGCGCGCGTGTCAAGGAATATTATAACTCCAATGCTTTTCCGGCACTTCTCTATGAAATCCCATCCACGGCTCGTCTTCACGAATCCACAGCAGAGCCGCCTTCAAAGCCACATTCCGCGTGAGCAGCAAGCTAGGCCTGGGAGTCTCCTTCACGCTCGCCGCATCATCTTTTCCGCTAGATCGTATCTCTCGGACATTATCCCTGAGCCTCTCAGGTTACATAATACTTCGGTGCAATCCTTCCCATCACAAATATCCTTTTCGCATATGTCGTCTCTGAACTGCTTATACCCATCAAAGTGCACGACCACCGCCAAGTTCTCCGGCCGCTTGAGGATAAGCGATTCCGTGTTCTGAGTCCCTCCGTGTGTACTCAAGGTCAAGTTCAGACATGCGCCGTTAAGCAAAGATTTGATTGCAGCTCGGGAACCTGCGTTCGATCTCGATCCGCGTGGTTGCGATGCTCCGGTCGTGAAATCGAGGTAAAGTTGTGGGGGGTGTGTGATGGTTGCTTCGCCCCCTGCGTGGCCCGAACTCGCACGGGCATTCACGACGACCCGAAGATCAATCTTCTCCAGCTTGCGCCCGCCTGGGAGGCTCTTTTTCTGGCTAGCTTTATGAACAGCGTGCATGAGTCCTTGCGGACTATCGTGAATGCTGACCATTTGGTGCTCGTTTGGTTCCCTAGGCTTCTCGTACGGAATGCTTATCGTCCGGGCCACCATCGCAGAGTCTCGTTTGGCTTTTGAAGAAGTAGATGGTCAGGAATATTGGGAAAAGTGCAAGGAAGGAAGGTCAGGCCAGGCCGCACAGTGATTATCGCTGAAAAGCGTGGAACAAGGGGGATGCTATTGAAGAGGTGGTTCAGGACTCGAGAGGTAGAATGATCCCTTTATGAATGGAATAGAACTGGGTCCGTCTTGGTCAATGGAACAATCATTCACCGTTGATTTGTTGGTGATTCGCGTGTAACACGTCGATGTCATGTGCGAGCAGTTCTTTTCTTTGTTCACGAACCAACAGAGGCAGGGGGCGCGTTGCACCACCTGTATCTCGTGCCCAGAATCACGTTTCAAATGACGAGAGCAGAGATAATGACTTTCAACAGCCGATATCAGTCTCAGCAGCACACAGCTGGAGCTGATCCCGTGACTTGTCACCCGTGACCTCCTTGCCCGATCTGCAATCGTCACTGTAATAGGAGTCTATGTTTTCCGCTACAATTTTGGGGTGTTTATTTGAAAGTGCTACGAGAAATCACCTCGTTGACAGCAATGGCTTGAAGCAGAGCCATGTCTTTGATATAGCTTCTCATACTTCCTGTTGTTTTTCTATATAATGGTATTGTGATTGGATAGTCAGGGTTCATGCCTTCCCCAGCTCTAGCTCGTACATTTCAGCCATTCTCTCCACGCCTCGCCTCCATCAATACTGCACAATATTTTTAACGACTTAAGTAAGTCCTACCTGCGCACTCGAACATGAGAGAACCGTTCCGAGACCGTGGCACTCTCTGCACCAAAACACCAGACCATAGCGAGTTTCTGTGTCCCATTCAAGCGCAGCGACCACAGAAAGCTTCGTAGGACTATTGACGCTTGAAGATTGGCGAATGATATGCGACTTGTACCGACTCGGTATGTCCAGTCTCAAAGCTGGTCGGAAGGGTGGTGGATGCCGTCCCACGATCCTGGAATGAGGACTACGGGCAAGTGTCAGATTGATGCTGAACTGCAGAAGACTCGACTGTCGAACCGGGTTGCGATATTGCAGGCGAAATAAGTTCAGGATGATACCGGGGCGCTGGTTTACAGTTGCGGGGTACGCCTTGATCACAGCGGTCAGTAGGACTCGTATATTCTATCCGGACAAAGGTTCTGGTACCCATATTTTGTTTGTTGGTGCGGAGCGGCCGGATCCCAAGGTGCGAAGTGGTAGAAAGCTGCGGTCATGCACAATTACTTCTTTGTTCTTGGGCAAACAGAGCCGAGCACGAACCTCTCCACTTAAATCTCGTGCCTAGCCTCACGTATAACAAAGCCAGACAGCCGACATCCAACACCAGATGTCACCGACAAAATATCGACTATTCGGCACACCAGGCGGCTATGTGCTCGCAGTTGCTTTGGAAACCACTTGCACGTGAGCAGACAAAGACCCCAGGCTTCAGATGACCATATTTAGTACCGATGGACAATAAACGCACCGGCCACCGGTCTTACGCCGCGCAATACCAAAAATGATAATACTCAAGTGATGATTCCATTGTCATTGCCGTACCCGGCATCGAGGTCATCTACCTGATTGGTATCTTCCCACATCTACCCAGTACTAACAAGCTCCATCTTCGCGCCTCTCTTGCCCGTCCTCTCATCCTTGACATCCTGGATACGGACCCGTACCTTCATGAATAACTCGACCGTGACCTCCCGGCTACCACTCGTCTTCAGCGTGTAGCTGTCCGCATCGAACGTGCTATCGGGCTCTGGCTCCGCCAGATCGCGCAGGCGAATCAGGCTCTCGATCCCGAATCTCGGCACGAGCACCACGAACCCGTTGCTGAAGATCTTGAGTACGAAGCCGTCTTCCTCCGCCACTCGACCCTTGAGGCTCTGTCCCACATAGTAGGCGATTGATGCACGGCCCGCCAGCTGCGCGTTGCGATGCCGCACGTTGATGTTCTTGCAGACGGCCTCGAGGCGTCCACGCGAGCGCACAGACGGGTGCATGGGCTCGTAGTCGATGGCAGCCGCGAGCTGACGGTGCGCTACCAGGTCAGCGTACCGACGGATCGGAGACGTAAAGTGGGTGTAGATTTCGGATGCGAGACCGTAATGCCGGAACTCCGGATACGCTTGCGTACCAGCACAGAAGTACTCGGCGCTCATCATGCAGCGCGTGGCCATGACACGGATTAGCGTGTTGAAGAAGGGCTCCTGCGGGTCTGTGCAGCTATCGAGCGAGTCCGCCAGCGCTTTGGAGCTATCAAAGCGTAGCTCAAGCCCGCGCTTGACCTTGAGCTGGTTGGCAAGTTCGTCGAAGTTTGTTTTCGGGGGGGCGCCATGGCGACGAAGTATCGCTGTTTGAGGGAAGGCATCGTAGATTTTGCCTGCTACACTAATGTTGGCGAGCAGCATGAATTCTTCAACCAGCGAGTTCGTGTCCAGTAACTCCTTGGTCTTAACATCAATAGGATCCGATGTTTCTGATTCCATCTGAACCTTGACTTCTGGCGACGAGAGACTTAGTGCACCAGCGTCCATACGCTTCTGTTTCAGCTTCTTCGAAAGCATGAGCAATGTCCGCATTCCTTTAGTCAGATCATCCTGCTGCGAAGAATCATCGATTCGTAGTTGTGCTTGCTCGTAGCTGAAAGCTTCGCGAGACTTTATCACAGACTTGGTAAACCGTGCATTGACAATATCCGCAGAGGGGTTCAGTTCCCATAGAACGGAGAAGGCATAGCGTTCCACATAAGGCTTCAATGAACAGAGATCGGTTCCAAGAAGCATCGGAAGCATGTCAATGCGCTTGTCTACCATGTAAACTGTGGTTCCTCGGATGCTTGCTTCGTGGTCCATGGCATTGCTAGGCTTCACAAAGTGGGACACATCAGCAATGTGAACGCCGACCTCGAAGTTGCCATTGGGTAATGCTTTGGCGTGAAGCGCATCATCAATATCCTGGCATCCAACAGGATCAATACTGCAGATGAGGAGCCCTCGAAGGTCCTCTCTGTCTTTCCACCCCGGATCGTCTGTGCTTACTGGAACTCTCCAGTCGTGACCTTCGCTAGGCAGACAATCTAATACTGTTTTGGGGAAGGGCCTGTATTGCACATCGTGTTCGAGCAAAAGAGCCTCCGTCTCGGCGGCCTTGCTCTCAAGCTCACCCAAAGATCGAACAAAGTGCCCCACGGGGTGTCGTGACTCGCGATCCCAGGAGTCGATTGTAACTAAAATACGCTTGCCCAAAAGTTCACCGGCTTGCCGTGTTCGTAAGCGGATCTTCGGTACCTTCTTGTCCATGGGAACCAAGAAGACACTTTCTTGCTTTCTGCCCTGCTTTGCAGACTGGCTGACAGAGGACTCATCCACGTGGCCAACATATTGACGCCAGTTTCGTTTGATGATGCCGACTACCTTAGCAGTAGGTTGTGGTCGCCCTTCTGTGCTTAATCCTTGCGTCTTCTTGACTTGCTCCTGTAGAGCACGGCGCTCTTTTTCAGTAACACTGTCTCCTCCCTCCTCATTGTCGGCATTCTCATTCTTTGTCAGAGCCTCCTCCTCGATGATTTTGGTGGATGGCTCTTTCCATTGATCCTGAGGCAAGACCTCAACGACTACTACATCTCCATCCACAGCACGATTGATATTGTCTCGGCCAAGGATAAGCAGGTTCTTTGGAAATGCAGGTACCTTGATGGAGCCCTCGAGGTAATTGTACGGCGAGACATTGAAAATTCCCTGGTGGAGCATACCATTCTTGGTACCAGTCATCATCTTCGACATACTATAGTACTCAGGGTAGAGGAAACCGCCCGCCTTCTTGTCCCGCGAAAAGCCTCTGTCTTGGGACTCAGCGATCATATCGAGCAGGCGGTCCGCCTCCGTTAGACCTGAGACATAGTCTCGCAAAGTGATCGCCGGTACCTTCTCAGCCTTGGCCTTCTCCAAATTACCCCTATCGTCGGTCAGCATGACCGTGACGGGCAACTTCTTGGTCTTGAGTTGAGCCAGGTGGTCGTTGTACCACTTGACTGCCCGGCGAACGGCTCTGTCATTTCGGTCATTGATGGTCTCATCCTGGTCCCGCGTGACATAAGTCTCAATCCTGAACTCGTTGAAAAACACGTAGAATCGCTTGTCTTCGCTCTTGGTGAGACCGATCAGCCGGTTATACAGGGGCAATGACCTGTTGCGCAGTTCCTCGAGAACGGTCTGCAAGATGATGACGTCGAAAAACGCCGAGCTCTCCTCAAACAAGTCCATAGCATTGAGCAGAGCATTGGTGTCAGGTACCAAATAGTGTCCCTGGGGGTAAGCCTTTGTGCCCGCAGGCTTATCCGAGAGCACGAACGGGGCCACTGTGAGGAGGTCAGAAAGCTCGTCCACAACTGGACTCATACGAGACTGACCTGTATTTGACGAGCTCCTCGGCGCGGAGGCAAGACATCTTGAACAAAGCCTCGAAGAGCATGGTATGTCGTCTCGAAGGTAGACCTCTCGGACTATCTTCTGCACCTTGCCACTCTTGGTAGACCGAACGTAGGTCTTGCTGGAGAGGCTTTTGCTCTGAGGGTCACTGTCGAACGACCTCTTGAGACTCGTCATACTGGGGTATTATTCTTTTCTTTTACGCAAGCTACCAATAGAAGTTCAGGCGCAGTCGCTATGACTTCAGAGGTCCTCAGGCGCAAGATGCAAAATGCGTTCGTCGAAATGGCATCAGAAAGCTGCCGTGGGAAAAGAGCGCGCTAAGGCGGGCAAATCAACAGCGTCACAGTGGTGCCTTTTGCTGCTGTCTTATCGCTATCGATATCTACCTCGCATACCTAAGGTATGTATGCCCATCTTATCAGCCGCTAGGCGCGACGAGCCACCCGCCGCCAGCATGGTGCCCGTGGTCAGTGCTCTGAACACCCTGCCAGTGCATTGCGCAGCGCGCATTTCCAGCGCTGTAAGCTGCGAGGTGAGCCCAGCTGGCCGGATCGTGACTTCTCCTCCATCCTCTGCCTTCCCACCGGCCTCCAGATTGGCCAGCTTGTCCACCTTTCGTAGTCTTACTCAGCTGGTCTAAATTGCCAGTGGCCTATCATCCGGTCAATTCATTTAAAAGCTACATGGAAGCAGTTTCCCATCCGATGCACGGTCTGATGCGCTAATCAGCGCAAGTGGTGATTCGTCGAAATAGCTTCATTGATCAGCATGGATATTCGCAATAAACAAAACCTTTGCGTCCGGGAGACCAGCGGACTTCCATTACGAACACGGAAAGCGGACGATTAGTGCCCCCTTGATAACCGCCGCCCCTCCTACTTGGAACTTGCGTCACGATAAGTGCACCTTCGCGTGTGACTCGCCCGCGATGTTTACGAAGAGCACTTGCCGTCCATCAACGAAGTGCTTATTACCGGTTCCTCTGCACATACGCCACTATCGGCGCAGAGTCCGGGGGATTTGAATGATGATCTGTTGACAGTTGCATCAGGAATGCACAGGATGCAGAATGCGAGGCTCCCCCACCTCCTTCAGAACCAACCCTGTAGGTGTACGGAGTGTGTGTATGTACAATCGATACATCATCCCGAGATCCCTACAGTACCTGCTGTACCCTCGTCGCCGAGGAGGTCATCACGGCCGCTGGATCTATATTGATCTGAGTCATATGATCGACGGCATTCAGCCGGCCATTTCTGCCATAGTGTCATTACATATGTACAGATCACCGTGCGCTGTGCAGCGTAGGTAAACTTGTGCTTGCCTGTCTGAGGCCATGCTTGACAGGTTTCATCTTTTTCGTCTGGTTGTAAATATGTACATGTATGTATCTGTTCATATGATCATATTGCACGGAACAGGAGATTACATAGCAGAATAGCACGGACCTCTGCACTGTCACATTCGACACGTTCTTGACTCCCGTCTAGACCACTGCTACCCAGAGGCTCCTTAGCTCTCTGACTGCAGAGGCATCAGGCGACAGGTACATACATGAATAGCGTAGGTTCATATGTATAACGAAGAGCCTTGTGTTATATGCCAGCTGCTAATGATGGATGCTACCTACATGCATCCCGCTTAAGATAAGATTAGATCGACAGTGGTCCGTGATAGCGAGACCCTTGAAGTGACCACGGACCTTATTCTGACTTCTAGCATACAATCAGGTGAAGTACTGTCGAGAAACGTTGCACCGACATGTCGTGCGATTCATAGGACACATCATGAGGACCTGTTTCTTGAGAGTTCGGTCTGGGTTGACTGGCTGGCTGGTTCGGCCCGCGCTTTCGTGATGGTGCGAGGGCGGGCGGCATGTCACATCCGTCCTTGATAGGTAAGTAGGCAGCAAGCCAGAATTGTTGCCATTGAGAGCTCAGCAGGGTAGGGTACCGGTGTGGAATTTACATGTGTTTTCCGGGCAGGCAGTTGGTTCAGATGCCTGATCATGACGACTATGAGGTCTGAGTGAGTCCTTGTGGAGTATTTGCGAGGCCTATGATCCGACCTTCTTGGAGGCCGGCAAGCCGAATCTCGACCCTCGAGGCCCATGGTCCGGTATCTGCCCAAGTGCATCCCCGTCTTGGTGGTCTCGTGAGTAGCGTTGCCCAGATGTTGCGATTTCGGCACCGGGGAAGTCGGTGGGATGGAGTGGGCGTCATGCCGAGTTTCTGTAATAAGGCATTTTGCATCCCAGACGCGTCTTCCGGGTGTCGCGTCTGAGTGGTTACCCAGAAACCAAAACCTGGTTCGAACCACTCGGTAAGCCTGCCCTGGATTCACTCAATCTAAACATGAAACATCAAGAAATGTCATCAACATCCCCGATGTGTGTGTCGCCAAGCACCTGGAAAGCTTTCCGAAATGCTGTACGACCCTTCGGCAAGTCATGCGTTGCGATGAACTCTCGAGCGGTGGCTTTTTGGTTCGCTAGTCTATCCGTAGTGGAAGATAGAACAGAGATTGGGTTAAGCTCCCGAAGATCCATCAAGTAGTCCAGATACACAAACTACCCTTGTTTTGACTCATTGTCCGCATCAAGCAAGGATTGTCGACGCGCAAGCAAGTGTGCGGACATGTGTGGTTCGATATCAGCAAGATGGGGGTATGAATTTCGCCTTCGACGACTGACAAGTACCAGGAGGCCTGAGAACCTGTTTGCCCGGCATCACCTCATCACCGCGAAGCTGTCGCTCACGCCTAGCGCTTGCTCATGCAAGCAAGGCTATGACTTACAGCAGGGAACACAGCCAGAGCGCTTCTTGAAAACGATAGTGGCCATCATGGGAGCCAGGTGCCTGGAGCTTGCGTAGGACTGATTGGCAGGCCGTTGAAATGTGGAAGCCTGCAAGAGCGGGTAACAGGGGTCTCCCGAGCTGTCGTGAGATGCACGGGCAACGGCGAACAGGTAGCCTGAGCGTCGTCGAGTGGCTTGCGCGGATCTATTACACAGATCGTGGAGTGCTCTTTGGGTGTGGCTCGTCATCCTGGCTGCGCACCCAGGCAGACGCAACCCTCAAGAAGGACTGCCGAAGGGGGGCAAGTCATTTGACAGGGCTCGCGAAACTAGTGTGGGTGGTGGCATTGCCGCGCACTTACTTCCTGGCCGTCCGCGATCATGGCTGTGCGCCGTCTCTTGGTTTGCTAATGGAGAAGGCTGGGGCTTTTCTCTCTGATGAGTCTTGTAGTCGACGGCCTGATTCAGTTAGTTCGGGGAGCCAGGGCGAAAGAAGCAGCGTAAGCCACATCAAACACGAGTTGATAAGAAGCAGCACATTGTAGGCAGCTCGTCACTTGCATGTAAGCCCTTGCCAAGTTTGGATGCGACGCGATGTCATGCCGGCTGCAATGCAAACGGACCCTTGTTCGGTCAGGCAGGCAAGTAAGCGGGCAGCAGATAGGCATGAATGAGGAGGTACCGAGGAGAGGTGGTCTAGTGTGGGGATGGCGATGGCGATGGCGATGGCGATGATGGAGGAGGAGGAGCAGGAGGAAGGTAGAAGCCGGGCGGCTTGAGCGGTTGCAGGCTCTTGGCACGTCTTGCAGCTCAAGGAGAATAATAAGGGTGGAGCCCAGGAGGGCGCCGGGGGGTGGCCCGTGATATCTGATTTGTAGATAGCCTGCGGGTTTGCCCAGGTTCTCGACATCTCGGGTGTCAGCTGGTTGGACGACAAGACCTCATCCCCTCATGTCCGCCAATTACCATCCGGCGTCTTTGTCGAGAGTAGTATTCTCACTACCCTAGCAGCCCTGGGACTGAGTCTACTCCCCGGCGGCCAGTTGATGCTGCTCCTTCCTCGACCCTCCCCTGAACCCTCCACGGCTTGCCGGCAGCACACCATCCTCTTGGGTAATCGCCGTGCTTTCCCCAGAAGTTCTGGGCCACAGAGGACGGCACCTTTATTCATACTACAATGTATAAGCCAGTGACCCACCGAGTCACATGAGATTGTTGAATTCTGGAAGCTCCTCTCTATCGCGTAACCGTCGACGATCCGTGAGAGGAGGAACCGTGCGGTTTCTACAACCATGACGTTACGGGTGTCTCTGAGCAAACAAGAAAGTCGCAGGCGGAAGCCGCCCGCGAACGTAGGGAGGTGAGGGGCAAAGTAAGAGGGTCGGTACTACATTTTCCGGTCGCTGTTCGAAGGACCTACCACTGATCCCGAGAAGAAGAGGCAGTCCCGAACTTTCTTGGGGACACCTCTCCTGTTGCACAGAATCGACCAGCCACAGACTCAGCTGGCCGTTTGTGTCTCAGACTTCTCTTCGCAATGTGACCCGTAGATTTCGACTATCGCGGTTAATAAAGTTTCTTGCCTTTCAGAGGTACGCGCAGATTGCAAGTGTCTTTCCATGGAGGATCGCGATCCGCTATGCAAGCCCTCAATGCTGCCGCTATCGCAACTATAGCGCTCAAATATCAAAACGCCCAAAGGTATGGTTTCGCCGTTCAGCCATACGGAGCCTTACTCAACCTCCTGGCCCGGATAAACGAATCACATCAAGTTATATCAAACCTCGACCGTGAGCACGGCCAGCGTCTCGTGGCCAGGTTGCCTGATCATTGGGCGCGACGCTCGATGACGATAGCGGATTCCAGCTCGTATCTTTGATCGTGTCGATCCCATAGAGATTGTGAAACATCCGGGTGATCTACCTCTCCTCACTTACCTAGGTAGTGTCGCCGCAGTCCTCGCTGGGATAGAATTGTCTAAGTGCATGATGCCATGTGAGCTTGTGTGATATTAGCGACCTCATAACTCCGCCGGATCATCATGCATCTCCACAACAACTGTACGCATGCTTCTTCAAGGGCGTCGGTAATCGCAGATACGACCTACCATGTGCAGATTCGTAAAATCTGTCAATGGGCAAAATGAATTTTGTGCTGCTCAAAAACGATCGGCCTTCTGAAAGCTGAAACTCATCGGCCGAGCAGAAGACATTAAGGTATCTTTTCTAAGGAAGCCCCCGTTGAAAATGCAGCGGGCTGGGGCTTGCTGCATGTGGACGAATCCGCATACATAGCTCTTATGTACCTAGAGCTTAGCTGCAGCATCGTGCAGGAGAAAAAATGGCTGCGTAAGGCGTTGTGCTACCTAACGGTTTTAGCCAGTCATGCTTTTAACCCCTTCATCGGTAATATATCGTAAGATTCTATGTTATTGAAAACCCCGACAGCGTATAGTTGAGAGATTCTTTCTTCTCTTTGTGCGTGAAAGTCGATTTGTTAGGGGCGAGAAATCTCTGAGACTACGGTTTTTTGTCCAAGGGCCTTCCACATGCGTTGGTACGTACCACTTGCAGATCGATGGAATAACACAAAGTCGGGTCTTACACAAGATCCAGGGAGTCTGTATGTCTACTCAAGGATGTGATCGAGCGGTCTTCCAAGCCATAAGACAGCAGGCTCACCTCAACCTGCAAAGACGGGAAAAAGTTCGCCAAGCACCCCTTTTCACTTGGGGACGTGGCGTGTAAGCAAACGCTGAGGCGCAATACTGCAGTCCGTCCGTTTGCTGAAGACTCAAGTTAATCGGATATGTGTACGAATTGAGTGTGTAACAGCTCCTGGCGCGTCCTCTGCCATTCACTAGCCAACGGACCAGGCACATACGTAGAGTATTGAAACAGTGTGAGATATTTAATGACCGTGTTCTAGTATCTGGAGTATGGAGGGTAACCCGATTTGGGGTCTCAGAGCGACTGTCTCCTTCACCACGTTGCGAGGTCTCAAAGCAAGCCGGTGCGGGAGACTCGCACGTGGTGGTATCGATGGTATCCTGACAGAAGCAGGTCCGTTGGAAATAGCTGGCAAGTCATACAGTATTCATCAGCAAGGTAGTCTTATTAGCTTCTGTGGCGCAACGTAGCATTCGCATGCACGCGGCTTTACTCTGGAATGTGAGGAACTGGGTCGCATGAATCGCAGCTCGGAGAGAAGGGTCCACGTTGCACTCTGGTCCAAGTTGTCCGACTTTTAAATAGAGGCAGTGTGTGCGATTTGGCGATAAGGAGATAGAAAGATGGAAACAAAGACTGAATAGCGGCACAACCACAGAAGTAGAGATGCCGGATGTCTCCAGAACCATCTGAGGGCGGCAAGACCGTCGTGTCCTCGTCCGTCTTGGCATGCCAGTCGTCAAGGAGCTCAAGAGACATACAGGTAGACAGGGATTATTTGTAGATGCTTGTGCAGTCTTGCAGGCTCACATTTCTTGCAGAAGCTCTACTGTGTGGGTGTGCAGGTATGTATGTAGGTCCGGGCTTAAACCCCGCGTCCACTTGGTTGGAGGGCTCGTTCCAGTGGCGTGTCGGTGTATTCACTGATTGGCCCTAGGCAAGTGTTGATGATTCCAACTAGACTCAACGGTGCTGGCGTCGAAGCAGTCAGTGTCGGTTTCTGAGCTCAAGACGGCCGGCGACCGCGAATGGCTGTGTCTGAAGTCGTCTCGAATCCTAGCCTTGGGTATTTGGGGTTAGATCATTGGTAGTGTGGTCATGTGGGAGGGAAAATCAGGGTCCACTACCTGTAGAGCGGGGCAGAGGCGGCGATGGTGGCATTTGAACCACACTTGGTCGAGATAGAATAACAAGGCTGGGCAAACTTCCTTACTATGTACTGCTATTGTGAAAGAAAACGCGCCCCGGGAGTGTGTTGTTTGTGATGATGTTAGGGGAAGAGTATCTTTCTGGGAAATATCCGATGGTATGACTCAGTCTCGTCAACCCTAGGCGTGGGATTAGTAATATTGCCCAGAACCCTGAACAAATGGGCAAGTACCTTCCTGGACTTATCTTACGAATATAGGAGAGGCACATTATGCCAAAGTGGACAATGAACAAAGCTCTGACGAAATATTACGCGTTACCAAAAGCGCATGCACAGGCAAGCTTCACTTATTGGGTACCTCAGGTAAGTAGTAAACATGCCTACCTGGTATGGCTGCTAGGCTAGGTATGTATTGTCCGCGGGCTACAGGCCGTAACAGAAAGGAGGTAGATGGTGCCTTCCATTCCTTATCCTCGATTGGCAGCTAAGCCGAGTACGAAACAACAGAGTAGATAGCCTTGCAGCCACTTGTTGGGTACTGTTAGCACTGCTATGTGTTTCGTATCGTAAGCGTCAGTCTCTCTAGGCGTGTTGCATTGATGTAGAAGCCCCTCACCGGTCAAATGGCTCACATTCGTCATCGCGATACCTGTTGCTTACATGCTTTGGCCTGAAATCTCACGTGCCGTAAGCCGAATTGTAAACTCGCTTAAGTTCCTTTTTGGATCCTCAATGCATGCCATGTAGATAAAGTATGTACATTGGTATGTTTGGTGATCGCAAGGACCGGGTAATCAAACGTAGATGTAAAGTGCAAAAATCGGAGCCTACCTTTAGGTTACCTACCTTCCTCCCTCCCTACCTCCTAAGGAGCTGGGTAGGTTCAGAACTATTCGGCGTGGTGAATCCAACAAGTGGCGGGTTTCGTGATGCCTTTTGAGTCCGTGATCTTCAACAGAAGCCCCCCGTGTTTGTCCGGCCGCTCGCTCTAACCCCGCAAATCGATAAAACTTCCGAAAAAGGCAACTTGGGAGGCCAGGTTCGCTGACCGAAATGAACCGACTTCCAATTGACCAATCTAGAACATCTGATGTGATATTTCACTAGAGCTAGACTATCAGCCGTCTTACCATGACTTATTTGTTGGTGAGGCATGTACAATATTGGGACAAGTGATTTGTGTATTAGTAAACACGGAGGAATCAGCAAGAAAGCCGAGGATAGGATGATGTTGTACTTTGACTGTCGTTTTGAAACCGGCGACGATTTTGACATGATCTACCCGCAGCTCCACCGATGAAACTAGGAGGAATACTTCTTCATCATCACCCGCTCCAGCCGGCGGATGGAATACGGAGTGAGGGTAGATACAGTACTGGACAATTTCGCAGCGCGCGTTTGCTCGCGTGCGCGTGCATAATCTCTTCCAGTTCGTCTTATAAGCCTTGGAAGCTCCTCCAATGTATGCCGAAATGCGCCGAGGCGATACAGTCGTGCAAGGCATTTCTTGAAAGGGACAATATGAGGCGCCTAGAATGGCGCAGTTATGCAGATAACATGTCATGCTGCTTCACAACGGCCGACCTCGAGAGGTCGCCCCTGGATACGCCTCAGGTGTCAAATAGATATCGTAACAAGCCGGAATTTCTGAGGCATGTACCGAGATCCTTCCCATCATTCCTGCAGCGCTTTTCATCCCGATCAAGATATCTTCAGTCCACGAAGTGATGTTCTAACTGGCGAGGAGTCCACTGTGATCTCTTCGTAAGTGCCCGTTCCATGCCCACGACTTCGAGATATTTACAAGTCGAGCCTGGTGGAATGTCGCGTGTGATCAATCATGACTGTCTCCGCGGGACAATGAGCAGACAAAGACAGCATGCTATAGCTGCATGAGTTTTACGACCTTGTCCTATTCGGGTATCAAATCGGATCAAATCGATTAGTGAGATCCTTGAGCAATGCGTCCCAGTCATTTCTCTCCGCCACGGCGCGCCCAATCGTGCTTTATCGGCGTTTCGACCCTGGTCACGTTCAGAACGCAGCGCACACTCGGCTCCCGACTTTGCATCTCGTCCTGTCCGCATCTAGCTACCCGTGCATGCGTAGTCACTATACACTGAGTGTCTTTCCTTTTTCTTTATTCACGGCTCTCTGCTCATCTTGCTCATGCTGTCTTGGCAAGGCCAAAAGTAGTACGTTGCCTACCTACGATCGTGAGGGTATGCGATGCATTATACCGGCCAAAGGTGATATGATGCGCCGTTCGCGGTTATCTGATCTGCTCGTCTGGTCCCTGAACCTGAACTTGATCGCCACGGTCAATCAGGCTCTCTTACATCAGAGCTGTACTCTGTAAGTATCCAAGGTAGATACTTACTTGCATGTGGTGTATCGCCACACCCGCGGCCCTTTTTAGTGCCAAATATCGTCGATGAATCATCCCGGGCTCGAACTTGAATGGGCCCCTCAGGGCACCCCTGCTGATGCCCATCCTCCAACCATCATCCTCGTCGCGCCCGGTCCTGTCAGTCCCAAGTCCCCAAGGTTCCCTTACTACTGCTCCCCCTGTCGACCTGAGTCTCTGACCTGCAGCATGTACGCAGCGCCCGTTACTTCATGCCCTACATGAGGCAGTACCGAGTGTACTTGCCCAGTACTGTCTCCGGCTGCTTGGCCCCGTTTGAGCTTCGAGCTTCGAGCTTCGGCCTCACTCCTCGGGCGTTGCGTCTGTTTATTATTCATCGTCCTCAGCACTTAACGCGGTCTACACAGTCTAGACCGTAGCTAGAGAATCGGCCATGGGATTTTTTTTTTTCCCCCCATACTCTTGCTGTCGCCGAATTGACCCTTACCTTCTGAACAATTAAATCCCAGCTTTGCTTTCCACCGTATCCACAGGAATTTGTGTCAGCACATGCCGTCGTATAATCTTCACAGAGTCTGCCCGCTGTGGATGATCTTTGTATGTTCTTGGGTGGCCAAGTCCATGGTCCGGCGGTCTTGTTCAACACTTGCATACCCGCGCTTGCGTTCGACTTAAATCCGCATCGCCTCCATTACGCTCACACCGTTGCGCTCACTATCAAGTACCCTTCCCAACTTATCTACAATGCCAATATTGGACATGTATAACAGGTATGTGCTAGTGTTCAAAGGCCTGAATTGCCTCTTGCATGTAACACTCGACGGCGATTACGCGCGAGGAATGACAAGATTTATCTTTGACGTTGGTGTCGTGGGGTAACACTCGTGGTTCTGTACTGTTCTTTGTAGCTGCGCGCCAGATATATCCATCATCTTCCCAAGGCACCCCCGTAGGAATCTATGTTGTTTCCTTTCCCCAGAACTCTCGAATAGGCAGAGCATAGCGTACGGAATGATAGCGCAAGCAGCCGAGCAGGTCTAGCATATCCGTTACGGGCGTTTGTCGCCCAAAAAAGGATTCGACCCAAGCTCGAAACTCAGCAACGTCAGCAGCACATGAACTCTGATGGACTAGACCGAAGGCAAATCCATACCGAGAGCTACCAATTCAGGAAGTCGGCAAGTCTCTGGGCTGCCTTGCTGCTCATCCTCCATCATCTGTCGATCCACACACACACACTCCGTCTCTCCTGGTCCCTCTCTCTTCTTTCTTCCCTCCAGCTTCACCTACATAGTACCATCGCCCAAGCAAGCCACCCCTCGTCCCTCCCAAGCCAAGGTGTCGCCCCGTCCCGTCCAGTCGTCGCCGGCTTCCTGCTTATATGCACTTGAGCCGATGGTGATGGGTCGCTACATAGCATACCACACCACCCTACACCACATCGCATCAAACCCCGGATTCTACGTTACCTAAGCCTGCTGCTTGCCCTGTCTATTATTGTCACGCCGTGCAATAGTCAAGGCAGTCTAGCGAGGTTGAAGCGTTGATATCGAATCTATCGATAATCAGTCCAACAGATGATGGATAATAACCCTTACGACAGGTCTCAGTAGCGACGACGAAGGGTCTGGCAGCCTGGGCTTACTTGACTGAGCCCGACTAACATCTGACAAAGCTCCCCCGAGGAGCGTGCTGTTCACTTTCCCCCGCCCGCCTCCGCCGCGCTGGATCTTAGTTAGCGACTTGTAATAATCATTACTCTATGACCTCTACCTAACTGTAGCCTGCTAGCACTTCCCCATCCGCACTTCATAGTACCTGCATTCTACATGTACAGTATTCGACCAGACCAGACTAAGCGGAGATAAGAAACAATCCAACATCGCGCAGAAACTGAAACCAAGTCCGAGTCAACATCGAGAAGGGCGCAACCGTATCACCGGCTGAATAACACAGGGATATTGAACTGAAGAGACGGACAAGAGAAGCAGAGACGACGATCTCTGGACGACCATTCTGGCGAGGCAAAGACGGAGCTAATAAAGTGGACATCGGCGCAAAAGCGCTGCTCTCGCACGTCGGATGGTTTCTGTCGAGTTTCTTATGCGCAGGAAAAGCCACGCTTGAGGCTCCATCAGCGATCGTCCACTCTGGCTTTACGCCCATATTTCGGATTCGGGCTCCCCTGCTTGGCCCGGACTACTTGCACTTTCTCATCTTTTATTGATTCGTTCGCGATCTCTGCTGCAACCTACTGCTGCTACCACTCCCGCTAATGGTACTGCCGCTGCCGCTGCCGCTCCTGCTGCTCTTTCCTACCTCTATCTGGTACCATCACCTCGTACCTATAGGTTAGGTAGCTAACCAGAAAGGTCTCTTTCTACCTCAGGTAGACCATTATTACTACTAGTACTAGTGGACCACTCACTACGACCACCACTGCTACATGCACAACCTACCCGTCGCTGACCTTACCAACTACATCATCTGCCTCAAGCACACAATTGCACGCATCTCTTGCCGGTATCTACCCATACTGTAGCACTCTTGCACTCGCAGTCGCATATCTCACCCACGCAGACTTACGCTCTCATACATTTGCATATCACACACGCTGCCTGGTACTTTTTTCCTAGTTCCCAGTCACTCCATCCATCCACCCATATATAGTGGTTGTCGCCATCGCCATCGCCCGCGCCCGCGACCCGTCCATTCGCCGCCTGTCATTCGACGCCGCCCCCCCCAGTCAAGACTCAGAGGCCCTGTCCACCCGTTCGATACGAAGCCTTGGGACTTGGGGCCACTCTGCCAACCACATGCACCCGTAATCCTGCACATCGCATTCCATTCCCACCCCATACATACCCAAGATACCCCCCCTCCCTCCCAGTGGCCCTGTCCCAAGCCTGTCGTCCAAGGCCCGCCAGCAGCAGCGCATCACATCACTTGCCATTCTTCCCAAGATCTGCTACCCTCGTCTCGTCGCGCGCGTCATTCACCCATCTACCCTTTTTTTAAACAGTCCAACTATATCAAGACACGTCGCTCTGCAGGCACAACTTTCTCCACGTCTCTTTCCGCCGCCTGACGTGCAACGGAAGCATCGTCGCCCGTCCGAATGTATTCCACCCAGCCTAACGGCGCTGAGGGTGCGACCATCAATCCCGCGACCATCAACCCTGCGGCCCTCAATTCTGGTAAGTCAGAACCTGTCTAAGATCTCCTCTCTTGTCAAAGTTGTCGTATCTGCCTTCCCGCTTGCTTGTCGTCTGTCGCCTGAGGAAGCGCGCAGAGCTGGGGAGCCTTGAGGATTCATTCGTGCATGGCTTCATTCTGGCGTTGTGAGTTCGTCGTCGCAGCAGTCAGAGGGGATCGCGGCGTCATCACCACCGCCGCGCATTCGCCCCCTCACCCAGCCCGCTGCTCCTTTCGCCCGCAGGCGCCGGAACGCTAATCACTCGCATTGAATACCATTTGGAATCCATCAAAAAAACACAATATATCGATGGCTATCAATCGCGCGGCGCCCTATCACTTTCTTGTCTTGCCCTGTGTCACGCCATGTCGTTAGTTGCGCGTCCGTTGCTGATCTACCGCCTTTGATTACACAGAACTATTGAATCCGAGCGCCCGAGGACTCAAGCGGAGTCGCTCGCCAGAGTCCTACCAGGACGCGCCATCGGCTGGAGACGCTGGAGACGATGGTAAGTCGTGCTCTCTCGGCCTTGTGTACCTGCTCGTGTGCCGTCGCCGTCGTGTTCGTGCCGTGTCGTGTTGTGCACTGCACTTTGCATCCACGTTACATCTCTGCTCGTCGTGCGACGGCTATGCAGCGACACTGAGTCAGCCCAAGCAAGGTCCTTCTAACCCACTTGTCGCATCGCAGATCCTAGACAGTCCAAAAAACAACGCGGCCGACCGATGAAAGCAGCGCGACCTTCTTCTGGTCACATTCCCGGTCAACACCATTCCCAAACCCCGATACCCCCTCCTCCGCAGCCGCAAATGTCGCAGTCGATACCGCCGCATACTCCGCAGACGCAGAATGCCTCACTTCCCGGACAGCCTACGGGGAATTATACCCCAGTTCAGGCATCGCCACCGCCACACCCGAAGACCACGCCCACCAAATCGACGTTGAAGGCACTTCCGACCGTTCGCGATCATACGACCGATCAACTCGGACCCGGCGGAGATGAATACTTACCACGCGAAACCGACGAAGCGGGCGAGAAGAAGGTCATGCCCAACGGACAACTGCTTGGAGGACGCGAGTATCGGTGCCGGACTTTTCTCGTACCCAATCGCGGCGACAAGCTTTTCATGCTCGCGACCGAATGTGCCCGTGTCTTGGGATATCGCGATTCCTACCTTCTGTTTAACAAAAACCGGTCTTTGTTCAAGATCATCGCGAACCAAGTTGAGAAAGATGACTTGGTACAGCAAGAGATCCTGCCCTTCTCATATCGCTCGAGGCAGATAGCCATCGTGACGGCACGATCCATGTTCAGGCAGTTTGGAAGTAGAGTGATTGTCAACGGTAGAAGAGTTCGGGATGACTATTGGGAAGGCAAGGCACGCAAGCAGGGCTTTACCGAGGCTGATCTAGCAGGGGAAAAGCGACCGGGTGCATCCAAGGCCAGAGAAGCAGCTGCGGAAGCCAACAGCGTTCCACCACTTCCAGGAGGCCCTCACGGCGAAATAGTATATGCCAATGCTCCGCAATTTGGTGGTGCTCCGCAGCCACAGCTCGTTCAACCAGGTATGATGGGACCGCTTGGAAGCACCCGAATGCCCATGATAACAGTAGGACCAGATCAAATTGATACGCGGACGCGAGACTACACCAACTTCATTAAGGGAGGCCCACGTCAGGAGATCACCGGCCAAGCTTACCAGGATAGGACGCAACCCAGTCCGATCTCCGAGATACACTCGCAAGCGCACCACGCTGCAGAATTCAATCGCACGGTCAACCAACAACGAGACATGAGGAACGACTATCTGCAGACCCTTTGGCGAAGACCACACGAGCAGCCGCCGCCGCCCACAAGTCAGTCGATTACAACCGAGTCCACACTGCCCACGACACGGCCAAACCAGTCGCCTCATACAGCCTCCGCCGCTATGCAATCGTCCGGAATGGTTCCCAACCAGAGCCCGCAAATGATGATGACTGCTCCGCCATATTCGCAATCGATGCACTCCCAACAATCCATGAGCCAGGCGCCAATGCGTGGCATGCCACAGCCATCCGCCCAGAAGCAGTCCCGGCCTTCCAGCATTCAACCTGGCACTAATAACATGTCGCAGGGTGCGCCTTCTTACAACTATGGCTCTTCTGGACAGATGTGGGGTCCTCCTCAGACACCACAGACACCACAGCACTATCAAGGCTATACTGCACAGGCACAGGCGTCGCCTCATCCACAGCAATCGCCGGCTCCTCAACTGCGGCATCCCGGTGGAACACCCCAGATGCAGCCCGCCAGTATGCAGTATCCCGGAATGCCGGGGATGAATCAAGGATATGCTGCTCCAGGCCAAGGCATGTACCCCCCTGAGCAGACACCAAGGCAATTTATGCCTCAGAATCCGGCAGCGCCTCCAGTTTCATCGTCCTGGACGCCACAAACATCAGCCGGAGGAGGTTGGTGGGCCAATCAGCCTCAATAGGTTGGCATGTTTCCTGTGACGAGGGATCCAGGTCATAAAGGCCCATGAGCCGGTATTTCGGTATCATTGTTGGCGTACACTATTCTTGCGTCAAGTCAACACAATACGTGCAGTTTTTGCGCTCGCTCAGACGCCAGATTTTGGCTGCTGTTTACTTCATCTTCCATGTGCCTATACTTCTTGCTTTTTATGGCTGGGGCTGGCAATAGAGGAGTTGAAGAAGGGCATACATCATTGCATAGTCCGCTTATACACGGCATTCACATTCGTTTTTGGCGAAAATGGAATCTGGTTGTTCTCAGCGATTTGCAACTTGCAGTGCATTTGAACACAACAGCCAGATACCATTTACGCCATCCAGCCTTCCGACGAAGCATTTGCATATACACTTGATACCACTTCGGGTTCCATTGCTTTTCATTGACGCATATCACCTGGTCCACTCACTCTCTGTACCCGTACCCGGTTTATTACGACCTCTGCCATCTGTTCTCCGAGAAACGCTGCGGTCCTGTTATAAGCCTTCGATATCGATACAATGCTCGAAATATATGATCGCTCCAGGACCGGTACCAATCAGCCACGTACCTATAGCACTGGGTTGATGAGCACGACAACAGTCCCGTTTCTAGTGGCCACTGCTATTTTCAACACACTAGCTTGATGTGCGATTGGTTCTGAGCAGGTGGTGGTCTTGAACAAGTTTCCTATACGAACTGTTTCGTGCTTCCGAATCACGGATTGTCCTCAACCAGGCTATTGCGCACTTGACTCCCACGGGGTCCCCCTAATATACTCGGTCAGGTGGCGATATTGTCTTTGACTCAACGGAGGTGTTTTGAAGACCGGTGCGTTTTATCGCGTCTGTTACACTCAGCGTTGGGTATAAACCATGTCCTATCTGGTAGGACATGATCCCAACGCATGTTGGCCGCATCTTGGGGGAGTTATAATTGCGGCTGTCATTTTGATCTTATCCACATTATCTTCGTTGTCAGAGAATAGGGGTAATGTGTTCTAATCGTTTCTGGTTCAACTTGAAAGCATCTGATACACATTGGTCGTTGGTTGGTACTTGACTTTAGCTTCTTGCTCTGGCGGCGACTCTACTGTTCTTTTATTCATCGGCAGAGGTTGCTTGGAAAGCCGCTGAGCGTCTTTCCAATACGATCATCTCTGAATTTCATCAGGCTTGGCTGGGTTTCATCTCATTCTAGGCCGGGATTGAGGCGGCGGGGGCAATTTGCATATTCTGGATACGGGACACCGGGATATCCGGGGCGGTGGGATACTTGATTCTTGATTTCCTCTCATATTGCGGTACTAGGTTTCGTTGGGTCTTGCTTGAGTCGAGGCTGTCGATCATAAGTCTTGTTTTTATTTATCTTTGCAGTAATTGGAATGGTTCGTGCCGACCTTGGGGCTGAAGTAGCATGAAAGCGCAGCAAGACAATGAATCCGGCACTCTACGTTCCATTCTGAAAAGGCAAATATACCATATCCGTACTTGACTACCGTATCTCGGCGTTAAAGTCTTGCTCTTGTTCGTGATTACACTCTCTGGTACTTCACACAGCTCTTCTATTCTTTTTGTTCCGATGATGACATGGCGTACCTTGCTTGTCATATCAGCGTAAGCGCCAGATGCTGCACTGCTAAGCACCGTAGACGAAGAGCGTTACCCGTTACCTGCTCCTACGCCCCAAATACTTTCCGTTTGCCGCATGCGACATAGTAGTACATGCCAAAACAGCTTCCTTGATTCAAATAACTACTTTACGAGACAATGTGATAATGAAAGTATCCAGGGCGCGAACTATATCCTCCGATCTCGTGTTCACTCCACACAAACTGACGTTCTCAAGTTGGTCGAGTTGCAGTCGACCCTAGCAGGATCGAATTGTCCAAAAGCCAGGATCGCGTCAAGAAAACACCGCGAAGCATATGATCGATCTGTAAGCCATGAAACCTTCTGTTCTCGACTCGTTTTACGCCTCCGGCAGAACAGGGTTCTTGCTCGGAGATACTTATCGAGCGTCTCGAATCGATTGACTCGTCACGGGGCATATCGGGTACAGCTATTCACGGCATGGCCGTTCGAGTAGTGCAGCTCACGTGGGAGCTAGCGTTGTGAGGATGCCCGCGGCATCATGGCGTACGGCACAGACAGCAGGTCCCTTGATACCTAGGTACTGAGGACGGGGGGAGATACATGTATGTATATGTATATGTATCTTTATATATGACGCTAGCAATCATTGTCACTCAATTAACCCACTCTTCAATCTGCTTACCCGTACTCAACTGTGCGGCCCCGAAACTCCGAGGCCGACACGCGAAGTGTCATGAAGGCACGGTAGGGGGGGTGGGGGGGGAGAGCGTCCAGCCACGTCGGCGTTTTGGACACAAGATCATCACTCCTTCCTGCATCTGCCGTATATTGTTGTACATACTTTTCACACACATCTACGTACACCCGTAAAGCCCCGTCCTGACTCTCGCGTGCCGGTGTTTGCGGCGATCGAAAGGGGGGAGGGGAGGGACGGATGCCTTATTTGCCATACGAGATACCTGTCCGGTAGACACACGGCTCCAATTCGGGCAGGACTTCCCGATGCGGACGCGTACAGGGATTTCTTGGAGTCGAGGCCACCACACCCCCGATCCCGACCCCCGACCCCTCTCGACGCACTGCGTAGGGCTGATGTGAGGTGAGCGGGTGAGAGGTTGGGTGGGTAGGTAGGTGCCTACTGGAAAGGTTGGCATACTTACCTACTTGGAAGCGAGTGTTATGTGAGGACTGACGATGTACCTATCTAACGAATAGAGGAGGAAGACTAACGGGGAAAGGCGAGCGAAAAAGGCGGAGGGCGCGCTTATTGGACGGAGCGGATCGGCTGGGCTGACGGGGTGCGGGCGTATACGTAGATAAGTGGGCGTGTGCATGAGGGTCGCGGCCGTTGGTTCTTTCGCTCCGCTGGTTCCGGGGACGTGGGTTACCGCGCGATATTTTATGCCATTGTGGCATGGAATACCGTAACGGCTGGCGTTCTAGATCGAGGTGTTGTGCGTGGGCTGATGCAGAAGGGGGCGGGCTGCTGTTCTCGGGCCGTGGAGTCGGGATGTTTGACGCCGGCGCGTGACTTGGATGAAAATTTCACGTGCTTAGGATAGGTGAGTTGAGCGATGGATCGATCGGCGGTGAGGCTGTGTAGTTCTAATTGGGGGAGAGTGGTGTTTTGTCTGAGAGGATCGAGCCGGCAGAGACAATGTCTTAATTCAACAGGTTTTCACGATGGCTGATTGAATTCTTGGTCCGTCTTGGAGACTCGAACTGATGACTAGTCATTATTCAACGATATACTTGAGGTATATTCATACCATCATAATAGTGGCAGGCGTGCGTTTGATCATATACAGCCGTGTTGGTGTATTTAATACTGATATATTCGGGTCTTGAGAATGAAGACTACATATCCGAGAGCCCATATCTTCTAGATATGAGTGACTCAAGCCATGATGGTCTCATCATGATGACAACTGTCTTTCCCCACACTAGTAATATGTACAGACGCCGTGTATCCATGAGTCGGACTTCTGATCAGAAGTATCAGTGAGAGTCCGCTGTCATGGAGTTATCAGCTTATGTCCGCTGAAGCTCTTGTACCTTCTCAATTACGGGTCTTTTGTGGCCATGATCTTGAGGTATTGAGCAACAACGATAGTTCAAGCAAGGTAGTCCAGGGGCCATCACCCTCTACCTCGGCACTTTGCGATCCCTTGCCTGACAGAGCAGGGGGACACAAACACTTTCTCCGACACCACCATCTCGTATTTTATAATTGCCGTGCTACCACGCCAGTAACCACCTCCGAGTATGGTCGCAGCCGCTTCATGTTTAGTAACTGGGAGGGAGGGCACCGTGCCACAGCTTCGGGTTCGCCCCCACCCCGCGTTTCTGGAAGAAGGCTGGATAGCGAAGGCCTTGGTGGTGGTCAGCTGCGTCAGGCCGCGGTGTCACATGATGGAACCGACGTCCCGAGGCGCTGGGCGGTGATTATCTTTTTTGAGCATCATGCGTGTATTGCTTGCACACGAGTGTAGCGAATGGATGCTAGGGAATGGAGTATCGGCAGGGCTCGCTGACATATCGGTGATGGGTTATATTGGTTACCAGGGAACTCCTGCTAGAACCAAGCTACATCACTGCCGGGACGGGAACCTGAGAAGGATATCCAAGGGGCATTCGACCTGCTTCGTGGTTCCGATGTGGGTGTGGACGCACGTGGGTGAGCATCGACCCGGTAGCTCGGGTCGTGTCACCCACCATCATGTGAAGACTCGCACGGAATTTCACCAATAGGACACTGGAATCCCTCTCGTTTCGTCCGATGTTGAGCGTATTCTGGATTCTCTTAGCATAATGAGCTCTCGACAGCTGTGAAAAGTCCATTGCATAGGAAATGAGCGAGAGTCTCTCCATCAGCAATGTTCCCGGATATTTATCGACTACAACTACACGATACGAACACAGTGAGCAATGCAGAAACATAGTTCAGGTAGTACATAAAACAGTCGCCGAGATATATTCCGTGCTTTTCAGAATCTGGATCTAAATATAGGTTCAGATGATTTCGGATTCCGCATCTATCAACATACACACCTGGCTCAACAGGCCCAACTTGGGATACTGCTTAACCCACCATGGTCCTTCACACAACCCGCAGACAATGACCATTAGATTCACTTGCTGGCTTCACAGCACCTCTCGCCACTGCAGGCAAGACGGGGGCATTTGGTTAAACACATGTGGGCGCAAATGAAGCGGACTTCGCAAAAACTATCACGGACCGAATGCGCCTTTCGTTACGGTACAGATAAATGCGTCATGGAATAAATAATTCAGACGTAGTTCAAGCCTGCACATGTATAAAACGTCAACGCCATCATACTTCCAATTCATCCATACTGTATAATGCATATATGCCGCCTACGCAATGCCAGAGTGTATGCTCATCTGTCAAACAATGCCTCTAACGCCTCTCAATGCTTTATGACCTCTGCAATTCCATGCCGTAGTCGTTCATTTCGTGATTCGTCCAGTAACTTTCAAACACGCCATGCCATGCCCATGCCTCGAATCCCAGTATTACCTTGAACCCTTCCACTCCCATCTGAGCGAACCTGCGCGAGCCAAGCCAGCAGCAACGCTAGCCAAGATCATCATAATCATCGTCCCAGCCCAGCCTCTCGAAGATCGACAACTTCTTGCCAGGTACCTTATCATTCCCGATCTCCAGTAGTCCCAGCTCATCCATTGCATTTCCAGCGCCAGAAGCAACCGTGCTGTCAATGTCAACGACCCGCTTCTTTGCCGGCGTTACAGTAACGAATCCATCCAAGGAACCCACCATGGCGCCATACCGCGGCTTCATGGGCGTCTCCGCTAATTCGAAACCACCAGGGGATGACGGCATCCCAATACCACTGTCTCGGTGTCCAAACAACATCGTCCGCGACGTTCCAGGTACGGACGTTAGTTGCGAGTGCTTCCTGGCAGCGACGGGAGAAGATGCGAAAACAATGCCTTCATCAGGGCCAGCCGCTGACAAAAAAATTCGGCTCGGCGCAGACGGTCTCGCGGGCGTAGCCTCGATCGCCCGTGATGTTTCAAAATCAGGTAGCCTGGGCAAATCCTCTTCTGCGAAAGCTGCGTCCCTATTACGCTTTCGAGGCGCGGATGACGGTACAAGCGATGAGGATGAGGGCACATGATTCTCAATAACCGGCCCAAGGTCACTGACCCGCCCCATACCACGTTCGGTAGGCCTAGCCAGAGCGTCACGGAAGCGATTGCCTACGGGCGTGGCCTTTACGATGTTGTGGATCCGTGTGTGCTGGGTCGGTTTCCTCGATTCTACCATAGTTAGCAATGTCACATAGTTTGTAGACCACTGGCTCAGACTTACTCTTGAGCTGCGAGAGGCTGGCAGTTGCTCGCGTTTCTGCCGCCTCGGCCATAGCCTTCCCAATTACTTCTCTGTTGGGTTTCCTGAGGCCTGATATAGCGTCTTGCAACTGTGCCTTGACCAATGCGTCCTTTGTCGCCTTGTCTACCCCAGACCTTCGCTTAGTAGACCCGGAGCCTGAGGGGAGAGAAGCTTCATGGGAGGCTGCTGAGTCTACTCTCGGTACGCCTGAGAGAGATGAGGTTTCGCTCGCTTCTCGCTTGATCATAGGAATTGTAGGCGTGGACGCGGATCTCATCAAAGCTATCATACTGCTAGGGCCACGTGAGATGCTGCGACGGTTTCTCTCAGATTCTTTGGATAAGACTCTGTCAAGTGTCCTTGAACTTGAGCTTCTTGCCGGGACGGGTCTCTTCGCTGCTGCGCCCGGCTTTGCTCTGGGTTTGACGGCGCTATCGTGTTTCTTCGGCTTGGATTTAGGAGGCGACATCAGAACAGGGCCACCTAGCTTCCGATTGATCGAATCACACTGGTCTGGAAGTCTTGCTGAGAAACTTTCGTGAATGTCAGCGGCTACTTCGTGAACGTCTTCCCAGTACCAACTTACAAGGGCACAATAACATCGACACAAAAGTCCCTCAAGGGGTCTGAAGTCGACCTCAGTGACTTCTGGGTCTCATCATTGGAGTGAGGCTGAGAGTCTTCCAGTGAAGTAACCCCATCCAGAGCAGTATCTTGCCAGATACATAATCGATCGGCATGTATTTCCAGGAGGAAGGGTAGATTGTGCTTGTTGCGCTTTCGGGCCGGGGTCTCTTTTACTGGTTCATGGGACTGCTCGACAGTGGGTAGACCCGGCAATTGGGATTCATTCGATTCCTCAGGTGTTCTAAGCGGCTCCAAAGCTAAGATTTCCATAATGATAATCATTTGGAGCTGCGTTTCTCTTGATTGTAGCAGAGATACCTGCAGCTTTGACTCCTGCGGATCGACATTGGCCATCGTCTCATCGTCTTTTGGCTGGGGTTTGTGTACTGTCCACCACTTTCGGATATGTTCATCTTCATTCGGATATAGACCACTCTTTCCAAGCTTCATCTTCTTGGATTTTCGCTTCTTCAATTTGACATTGCCCTGTTCAGCGTCGGAATCTTGGAAAGTGATCTTCATTTTGGCTAATATGTCAGGGACCGTTTCTCGATACTTTTTGTCGATTTGCACTGTACTCAAGACCAAACCCTTCAGAAATTCGATAAGATCGTTCATTTCTAGAGTCGAGTCGCAATCCAGATGGAAGGCGGCGCGTGCACGAGAAAGAGGGCCCTTTGCAAAGTATGCAAGAGATCCCTATTTGATGGTCAATATAAGCTTGGGAAATTGGGTCTGGACAGCATACCATCGAATGATATAGCGCATCGAAATATTGCGCTCGAATATTGTCGAATATGTCGTCAGCAGTAGGTACAGTCAGAGATTCGTCCTTTTGGAGCGGTAAAGTGACTTGATCGTTTATACTGGGTTGCGCTCTTGCTTGTGACTCTATTTGTGGGTTGGAAGCATGTGCATCGGGTATATCTTGGGCGGACGAATCTCTTCTAGAAACAGCCTTGGTGCTAGACTCGATAGGTGTAGAAAGTGCCGGAGTGTCGAGTGATTGAGAAACGGCGGATATGGATCGTGATCTGGTCAGCTTCTTCACTACAGATTGGAAAGCCTCGATGGCAAGCCTCCTCTTCTTTTGCTCATGATGCTGAACTGCGGTTGCGAGTGCGTGCGGTTGGACTGGGTCGGTTGAGGCTTCTGAGTTCTGCTGGATTAATTGGGTACAAGAGACTGTGGCAACTTGGGCAAGATTCTCAAGGTTCACCCAAGAACCTAACTTGCACAAACAATATAGCCCATTGTTCTGCCGTTCAATGGTATAGACAGTCTTGTCAGTTTCCAGCCTAGCAATCAGGACTATGGCTTGGTGGCCCATGCGTCCTTCGAGCTCCAAGATCTTGATGTTGGATTGGAAGAATTGGGAGAGCTGAAAGCTTCCATAGGGAGCGTGTAAGTCTAGATAGGACAGCTGTAGGTGCTCCCTTGACAAGAGCATGAGCGGTTGAAGAGTCCGTGGTTTGACCGAAAGGTTTGGAGGATGGGGCTGCTTTTCATTAGTCCGGCACAGGGTGGAGGTGAAGCATGCCAGCTCACTTTGACAACAATTGATAGCTTGAGCAGGTCCTGCATGGCATAAGAGCCATCGTGTTTTCGTTTCCTCGACTGGGATCCATAGTTGAGACGGGTATCGGCGGAGGGCGTCAGAATACCGGAAGAGAGACGCGACGCGTCTGGAGAGTGAGATTTAGAGGACATAAGAGAATTGAAAAGAGATGCTCCATAGAAGGTACAGACCGCAGACAACAGCACTTAAACAAAAATTGCGTCAGGGAAATAAAATCAGAGGCTCTATGATACCTATAGGTAAATGGGAAGCAAAGGAGGAGCCAGACATTCAGATCCGAAGAGGAGAGGTTGGCGTCAAGCAGGATGCAAAGACCCGACAGCCAGGGCGGCATTGGCCAATCAGGACAGCTGTGATCACTATCTGAGTTACTCGTTCGGGCGCACTGATGACTTCACGCGTTGCGCTGCAGTGAACCGCGTTGAGGGGCAGTCTGGAGCTGCCGGGGTGGCTACGTGGCTGATTGGCGGTGTGGCTGGTGAATATGTGGCTTGGCCCAAGTACCTACCCAACTTCGAATTTCGATGATGCTGCCGATGTCCGATGGCCGTTGCATCTCGACTGCATTGATGTGGCTACTGTAGTGGTTGCAACTTGCCATGCTCGCCAGCGAACGCCAATCTCGGTCTGATTGCGATTTGAGTCCTGCTGGGCTTGCTAGGATCGCATGCATACAAGCGTGACCAGACTCAAACACCAGATGACTCGATGATCGGCCCTGTCAACGGCATCGATTCTTCGACGCGCAGGCGCTGTCGCATGTATCGCCTAATGTTTATTTTATTATTCGATGAACTGTTGCGTGTTCATCCCAGCTCGCCCAGATCTCAGGTTGCATACTTGCATTGGAAAGACTAATAGGATTGCTCACCTCATCCAATATAGTCTTATTATACATCAACTTGTACACGAGGTGAACTTGCTTGAGGCTCCTGCATAGCGTTGACTGGTACTTTGCATGTGGTACCTTATGCCTACCTGGTAGGTATGTATGTGCCATACTGTAGGTAACCTCAGATAGGAAGTAGGTACTTCAGTGGTATACTAGGGTCTGGTATTGTTTTTGTCACCTGCCTCTGTGTAAAGTATGCAGTGTTATCGGCCAATGCGTATGATGGAGAGTGCTGCTGCGATAATCCAGGTAGAAATGCCAACGTGTGAAGTTGGAATACCTTGAATTCGCAAAGCCCAGCGGACAGCTTCCAAGGTTGGCTCAGCTGCAGAAGGAAGAATATAAGGCTCCCGCAGGGATTGGATCTGGCCCGGCCCTCAGGCTGCCTTAGGTCAGAGATGTCCCCTAAAGCCGCCCCCTGTTATGCCCCAGTATCCCTGTGTTTTGCTCCGACGATCCCCTGTGCAGTTGTGCGCTGTAGAGCACTGGCCAATCAGTGAAATCAGCGTACTTGGCCTCGCTCGTCCGAGCCGTTTCGCCAATGCATCGCAACTTGGGTTGATTCTGGCAAGCCTTCTCTCGTCGTGGCCAACTTTTTTGATATCCACCCGACTCAACTCCTCATCCACCAGATAGAGTGCAGAACCATCCTCACCACCACCGCTGTTACCGAAATCCCGACAGTTCCTTTTCAAGTATTCGAGTACACAGCTTAGTATACACCGCAGCCCGCCTCGAAGCGCATTCGACTCGCCCGTGAAAATCAGTCCGCTACTCACACCTCCTTCACAACAATATCCGATATCCGAGTCAGGCTTGATCGCTCCTTACTTAGCTACATCCACTACGATCTCTTCTCATCTCCATTCCATACGCCCCGATTGACAACATTCAAACTTGCTCCCCGAATGAGTACTTGATCGTCGTCCCCATCTGGGCCTGGCTCCAACTCTCGTGTAGAGCCGCTGCCCGACATGTCCTCCGAGACGTCGCCGCGCGCAGTGCGCTTCTCCCAAGGCGAGGTCGAAATGGTCCAGGAGAAGCCCAGGCTTCTTCGACCCATTGCTATCAGCACTGATTCAGATGCCTCTGCCTCCTCCGAAGAATATGCCCAAGACCCTCACGAATTTGAGCGTCAGGACGAGCTGGGCTCTTTGGCACACTATGGTGACGGGAGCCTTTCCGGCTCATTAGCTTCTTTGGCTCCAAACTCTGTGGCCAACAATGTCGGTCGGCAACGAAGCTTTGGAAGCGAATCCGTTGCCAGTCCCTTACCCAATGGCTCTACCAACCGACAGCAGACGAGGCCTCTCGTGACCCGAACGCCCTCGAGTACATACGCTCCCCAGCGAGCCCCACCACCCCAGCCGAGCTTCCTCTCTACGCGGTCTTCCTCCCGTCGTCGAGATCCTGCCGATAAGTTCCGTGACCAGGAACCGGCCTATCTTCGCATGATGCGTGATCACCCCCCGAATAGTTACTTCGATCCCCATACACCCAGCGTAGAATACTCGGACGAAGAATCTGATGGCGAGACCCCTTCGTCTGAGGGCGTCTTTGAAGACCGTTTCAACGACGAGACGATCATGTTCCAAAACCTGATTGACGATACCCAGCCCACTGAAGATGACATTAAAGATCCAGCAAATCGTGAGCGCCTGGAGTGGCATGGCATGCTAGCAGCTGTCCTGACTGGAGACGTGGTGAAACAAGAGAAGCGACGTCTACTGGGAACCTCGGAGCTCCAAGGAGCCCAGACGGCTCATCAAACTGATCTCTGGCTTGGAATTAGATCTCAGACGACAGGTCGCTCTTTTGCAGTTCAAAGGAGATTAATCGACGAAGAGAGGGGAAAAGTAGATCGCATTATTGATGAGGTCATACGCTTCGAGGTGCAGGGCGAGGCCGAGGCTGGTAAGCCTGCCATCGAGCAAATTGGTGATGTGGTCAAGAAGATCGACAAAATCGAAAGCCTCTACTCATCTTGGAAAACCCTAGAAGCTGCCCACCCAACAGCTGCATCACAAGCTTTCCACGAAGCATATGACGCCGTCCTGTCCTGGTATAACACCAACGAGATGATCAATACAGAGCTGTCGATTCTCAAGAATTGGGTTGGGAATGAGGAACTAGACTTTCAAAAGACCAAGCCAAGATCGCCAAGCACCAACGGACTCAGCGACGAAACGTCCTTCTTGGATCGACTTCTCAAGGAGGATGGTCTGAAATCTCTTCATGATGATGATCTTGATCAGTCCTCACAGCAAGATAATACGCAGAAAACGAAATCACTTGTCCGAAAAAGCATGCTAGCACCCATAAATGGCACAATCGCTAAAGCCAAAGAAACGCTTATCATGAACTCGACTGCTTTCCACAAGCGCCACTTACCGCCTTATATCGAAGAGATTCTTACATTAATCGGTTTTCCATCCCGGCTGATCGAGGAAATCATCAGTGTTCGAGTAGCTTATGCAAGGAAAATGAAAGAAACCACCCAGCAGACACCTATCCTACAGGACCAGATGATTTCGCAGTTCGAGCTCCTGCTAAAGCTCGCCATCCGCATCAAGCAGGAGACGCTGAGTATTTCTGAACCTCAACCTGGCTGGCAACTCCCGCCATGTATTGACGAGTCATTTGACCAAGTAGTCCTGGATGCGCTGAAATATTACTTTAAGATGCTAAATTGGAAGCTGAGCCGGAACAAGAACACATTCAAGGAGGCAGAGATATTAAGTCAAGAATGGGCATTCGCGAATGCTATTGGGCGGCATCTCCAGGGTGGCGATATCGAAGTGGCCGAACAATTCAGCAATCTCACTTACAAAGCCTTAAACAGACTCAGCCAAACGTTCGAGCGCGAGTTGCAAAGGAGGCCCAAGGAAAGCGCTGATGCTATGAGTAAAAGATATATGCAAATGCTCGACTCGGTCCGTGTGCGACAACGTATGTTGCAACGATTCTCGAGGTTATTGAGTGAACACTACGAGAATGCATCAGACATGAGCATTGCTTTGGACGCAGAGGATCTCAGAAATCTCTACGAGCGACTCTCAATTACTGGACATTTTCTCATTGATGAAGTTGATGGCATGCAGATTATCGCTTCGCCTGTTCTTGCCAGTCGCGATGACGATGTCCAGTCAATATTGAGAACCTGCTTTCATGAGCAAATATCTGAGGACCCCACTGACCCCTATATACTCATCCTTCGCCCAGAGGCCCCGTTGACTTGGTTTGGCAACCGGAGCGCGCAGACTCTCAATGTAGCCAACATCGACCTGAAGCTTGGTCAAATGCGCCTACTCGCCGGTGGTCCGCAGCAGCGGCTGGCGGACGCCAGAAAAGTCTTTCTTGACACCATCGACATGCATCTGGATCTGGTTGTGGAGGCACGTTCGAGTCTCCATAAGGTCAACGCCAGGCTGTTTGAAATTCGAAAGGTTGGCTTTAAGCTTTCCAATACGTTCATGGATAGCGTTGAGCTTATCCGAAAGCAAACGCAGGGTCTGGATTGCCATGATCTGATCCAGACCTGCTTCGTCTTCGCTACGGAGTTTGGGCGGCGATCCCTTCTATACATGGACAGTAACCGTCGGCAGATGAACAACTTGAAGCTCACAAAGCTCAGCCTGGATTGGGTGAGTTTTATCTGTGATGACTGCAAAGTCACAGACCGCAAATCATTCCGCTGGGCTGTCCCTGCGCTTGAGTTCGCCATGAGCATGACTACGGGTCGGCACATCCTAGGGCTAGGCGACGACGAATACGCGAGATTGCGGGCCAAGGTATCAGGTTGTATGTCGCTACTCATCTCTCATTTCGATATCTTGGGCGCCAAGTCAAATCAAGCCGCTCAGTCGGAACGGGAAAGAATCGAAGTCCTCGTTGGACAATTTCGGAGATTCGACAAGAGCCGCATGATTGACGATGAGGAGGCTTCAAGATGCAGACGAGAAGAGCGCCTTGTGCAAATTAAGGCCATTGATGAGACGCAGAGCCAAATTCTAGCAGATCGTCAGGGTCTTGGGCGAGTCTTGGAGGTATCAAACGAAGTGGACAGGTCATTGGCTTTCCTGTCGTCGTCAGCCACAAACGTCACCATGAGATGGCAACAAGGGCAATTTGTGGGTGCCGGCACTTTTGGCAGTGTCTATGCCGCCATGAATCTTGATACTGGCCATCTCATGGCGGTGAAAGAAATACGTCTCCAGGATCCTAAGTTGATACCTCAGATTGCGACGCAGATTAAGGATGAAATGGGGGTCCTGGAAGTTCTAGACCACCCAAACGTGGTATCTTACTACGGCATCGAAGTCCACCGCGATCGAGTCTATATATTTATGGAGTTTTGTTCTGGCGGATCACTCGCCAATTTATTGGAGCATGGTCGCATTGAGGACGAGCAAGTTGTGATGGTTTATGCGCTGCAGCTGTTGGAAGGCCTTGCCTACCTACACGAAAGTCACATTGCCCATCGCGATATCAAACCAGAAAGTGAGTTCTGCGAAATTTTTGTCTTAGCTCGGTTGTGTGACTAACGTGATCTAGACGTTCTGCTTGACCACAATGGTGTGATCAAATATGTTGATTTTGGTGCTGCCAAAGTCATTGCACGTCAAGGTCGGACACTGATCCACGGTCTAGCGGCAACAAAGGCAAACAAGTCGATGACAGGAACGCCAATGTACATGTCACCCGAAGTGATCACGGGTGAAAACACAGGGCATGGGGGAGCGGTCGATGTTTGGTCGTTAGGCTGTGTAATCCTCGAAATGGTGACCGGTCGGCGACCGTGGTCCAACCTGGACAATGAGTGGGCTATCATGTACAACATCGCTCAAGGCAATCCGCCTCAACTACCTGGCGATGACCAACTCAGCCCTCAAGGCATCGACTTCCTGGAGCGCTGTTTCGTAAGGGACCCAAAGAAGCGAGCAAGCGCGGTGGAACTGCTACAGCACGAATGGATCATGTGCATCCGTAATCAGGTGGTAGAGCCACCCACACCAAGCGACAGCAGTGGCTCTGCGCAAAACACACCTCACCCGAACTCGGCAGGGAGCCGGACTAGTGCCGGCGCGGACGGGTTTTACTAGGGATACCTCCCGCCAGAGTCATTACCACCCGGCCTTGTCGCAGAAACGAGTGATGAATCATTGGAACAAGCGCAGTCGTCGTCGCGCTGGCCTTGCGGCTCGGCCCCAGCTGCTGGTTGTGGTGGCCGTCAACCTACGCCCAGTCCCACGATCAAGTCGGACAGTGCAGCTTCCACTAATCGGTCTGTGCAGGAGACAATGCAAGCAGCACAAGAGTCGGCCAGGAGAGCAGAGGTGAGAGAAACCATGGCAAGAAAAAGGGTAGGGTCTGAGTCGGCTATTGTTCTCGCCAACGAGATCAACCTCGAGGCGGACTTTGGTCCATCCTCAACTCACACCCAGCCTTAATATATGTGTCGGCGTGCACGAGATTAATGGCCGCAGTACACGACGCAATGCCACATAATAAACCTCATCGGGAGCCTTGGGAGGATAAAGTATGTATAATGGGAGAGCAAGCCTTCTGAATTCTACTGCAGGACTGCAGGAGAGGCGAAGAGGGGTAGTGACCCAACGGCATCAGCGACGGAGTCGAACTTGTTTTCATTTGGGAGGGTTTAGTTAGCAGCATCATTAACGCCAAACAAGTTCTAGGCGGTTTTCTTTATCGAACATACACTTGGGTCCGGATCCTCATTTAACATACAAGGATGAGATGAGGCTCTTCCGTTATCCTTGCTGTACTGTATACCTATGTATAGATGACTGCTCGTGGGCCGAAACGAAGCGACGGAGTGTTGGGTGTAACTATGGTCCGTATATGATCACGCTGTAATAATTCAATTACGACAGAAAGTCTCACACTTCATTTTGTCTCACTTATCTAGTCACTCGACTTGTATTAGGTGAACGATGAGAAGTATCAATAGTTGTCTTGTAAGCTCAGATATTTATCTATCTAGATGTCAACTTATATCAGTTCTTAATGGAGTTTTTGCAGCACAAGCCTCTGAAACGTCGCGAGAAATACCATAACTATAATAACTAATTTGATTCATGAGATGGTCTAGAACTCGTACTAGATCTCTAGAAGAAGCATGATCTTGACTTCAACCCCGGTCTATCCAGGGAATCTAGGTCTGTTCTGGGAGAGGAATTGGGCAAAGACGTCCTTGGCAGTGAGGTCGTCGCAGGTATTAGCTACTCAACGAGTGTTGAGTCTATTCACACTTGTTCTAGGCTGGGCAGTAGTAGGCATTGGGGGAATTCACAGTTGCATGCGGTACCGATATGGAGTTGAGGCAGATCCATGTCAATGTTGGGTGAGCTTTTCAGGATGACGGAATGCAATGCATGATTGTAGATCCGGTAATACTGAGAGAGCTGTGCATGCTATTTACCGTCTGACCTCGTGCGAATGTTTCTGGCGTGTTTGAGGCGGTTTCCTACCACGCGCCTTGGATCGTTTGGGGGCCTTTATCAGATTACCAGACTTCGTTTGCTGGTTTTTGATAAGAGGACGAGCCTTTTTGACGATATTTTTACATATGATAGTACGCTTTGATTGGGACTCTGCTCACCTTTCTGGCTGAGCTAGGTGGTTCAGAAGTCAACGTCCAGGCGCCACATGATTTTATATTTGAGTATCTCATAATCAGCGAACAGGCAGTCCAAGATACTTGAGCTTTCCAGTTAAATTTGTTAGTCTGTATGGTACAATGCTGACGAACTTTATGTTTCCCGTAACACCTATGGATAGTTAAATGCTCTGCCACAAAGAGTAAAATTTCTTTTCAGAAACTTAAACCTTGGAAACCTGATATACATACCAAAGAGATCTCTAGAGGTAGCTACAGAACGCTAACTGGTAGACTGTCATCTGATCCGTCGACCTGCGAACCCTAGACCATGTTAGGTTGCTTCGTCGCTCATGGGATTTTGCGCCACTAGACGACAAGGTGAATGGCTTGACGGCTACCATGAAATCATTCATGTCCTTCCAGATGAGGAAGCCCAGAGAAACCAAATCGGTTTTGTGAGATGCCATATTCGCTTAGTTTTCGGGTAACTAGTCACATTTAGAGCCATCTCTATCTTGCCTACAGCACAACAAGAACACAAAATGGGCCTTTGAATGTAATGAATGGTCAAGCACCTTTTACTAACCGAGGGGGTATAGAAGCTGTCAACTTGAACAGGAACAGCATACAAAATAGCAACCACATACAGAATCACGAGGACGGTACGCTCTTGGAGCACTCCACCACGAACAATATGCTCCAGTCACTCCCAGTGGCAGTTCTATCTCCGTCATGGAACGGCCGTTCACGATAGATCAGAAGCCAGTAGTGGCTCAAGCAATCTCGCCATGCAGGACATCTGTCACTATGCGAGGACGGGAAACCAGCTCTAGACGTCTCAAGACATTATGATCTAAGTCATACGTTCTGCTCTTTGATGCATCGACATAGACCCTAGGTCGGAGCGCCAAATCAGACAAGAAGCTCAGAGCGCAAAGTCCCACCTCACCAATCGTCTGACAGGAACTAATTAGCGCAGAAGGCTGAATGAGGCACTACCGGTATTGGTAAAGTAGAGAGAGAAAAGAAGAGTCTGAGAAGCACGGCTGTCTTCCACAAGCTGTCACATTCACATACAAAATATGATGAATCATTTTTGCCCGGACTTTCGTTTCTGATTCCCTGCCGCTCCTCCTAGATCATGTACATAATGAAACCAAAACGGTGGCCACGGCATTGAATTCGGCGCCGAATATAGCTACGGCGCCTCCTCTTCATTGGTCGACTGACAGCCCTCCGTCTAACGTCGTGACAACCTTGTCAAGATGTGGCCGCCGCCGCCCATGGGCGAAAGGCGAAGGGGATATCGGATATCGAACGTTCATCAAAAGGGCAGCATAGACAACGCTCCGTGCCCAGGACTGCAATGCTCGCGCCCCCACAACGGCCCGGCGAGAGGAAACCCACGCTCCCTCCCTCCCCTGCGAGAGTGCCGGTGCTGTTTCGTTAGCCGGAAACAACCTTCCCCTGTCGATAAGATGTGCCCAGGCACGATCCCAGGTGGGGCTGGCCGTCATTCCTGAAGGTGTTCCATTTCATTTTGTTGCGACCGGGATGGGGGAAAACGTGGCGGGCAATTTCATCCATTTGATTGCAGCAGCCGCAGTCACCATGATTCATTCCTCTTGGGTCGCGCTCAGGCCAGCCAGTAGTTACGAGAGAGGTAGATACTGTGGGCAATGTGACGACTGAATCAGGTACCGACAGATCTCATGCACGTTCCGAAGCGGGAAGAGTACACAGCTGTCTGCACGTGGTTGGCCGTCGTTTTGGGGCCGCGCGTGTGTGTGTGTGTGTGTGTGTGTGTGTGGAAGGCAAGCTGCCCAGATAGAGGAATGCCGTTCGCATGAGCGGGTTTCCGAAACGAGGAGGAATGCAACGACTATCTACCTATCTCATTACCGTACGTGACACCGGGTAGGGTGACTGATGAAGTCGACCCCGATTCAACCACCACCACGACGATGATGAACGACCATCCTGTGATTCCGCTTCCGACCCAGGTGTAGGTGTCACGGTCGCAGCTGTCGCCACATTCCCGCGCGTAACTACAATATGTATGCAGAAACCTTCATGGGTAACCATCAAATGACAAGTCCAGACCGGCAGATGGAGATAAAGACCCCAGTCATGCCGGTATATCCAACACAACGTGCAATGCACATGTTCGTCAGGATACCCGATGCCCAGCCCAGGCACACCTTCACAATGGAAACGTGGGAGGGAACATTGTGTCGCCGAGGGGGCATGTTCCCTAGAATCCGGTTTTTCCCTCGGAGACGAAGTGCCGGTCCTGGCTCCTGGTTGGCTGTCGCGGAAATGAAAAGACGACAAGGCTCGGACCGCTTGGGATTTACAGTTAGTTACCATGGGCTGGTAGGTAGGTACATATGTAGGTAGTCTTTTGGACTCTATCGAACGGCCTACATACTTGCCACTATGTACTCTTGTCTCCGCCGTCCAGAATGCGGAGAGGCCGCCGGTTCATGTGGCCACGTTCATTCATTTCTCTGGGTGAAGAAACAAGGGTGAATGGGACCGTGATTCGAGAGACACTTAATACATTAAGTACCTGACTAAGTACATATGCTGAAGACGGTGCACGGGCCAAGACCTCGGAGGATTTCTTGGCCATGTAGTCGACTTATCCAATCTTTGACGGAAGCAGGTTTCGACGGGAAGGGTATCGTCGGCTACGGAGGTTTATTGTTTGGCGAGATAAGGAATGGGGAGAGTGACTCTCTCTACGTGGGGGAGACATTCTCCCAATGTACGTTCTTGATGCCGATACCTACCGGTACCTCAAGTGAGTGAACCAGCCAGCCAGCCGAAAAGAGGCCGCCCATCGAAGAGGACAAAAAAAAAAAAAAAAAAAAAAAAAAAAAAAAAAAAAAACAGCCCATTGCGACAGCGCCTTCGCAAGCCCATGACGGTACTCATCACGCACGCGGTCAGATCGCGCGGCGAAGGGGGGATTTTCCTGGAATTCTCACTCTGGATACGGAAAATGTCACACTCCTTCCAATGTCGCAAGCCCGAAGTTTGACAGCTATAGCAGACCACACGATGTCTATAAGACGTGCGGTAACAAAGCCGCAGATAATGAAGTTTGGTACGGCCAAGGGGGGCGGAACGTTTTGCTGCCATTGGAAGTGTCCACAGCACAGAGCACAGGATTCATGCTGGTTAATTAACCACCCCCCGGGAAGTGTTTCCAGGAAAATGTTCGGCCGGGAGTCTTGTTTGGCTTGGCTTGCGGGATTTGACGGGCGATCACGACAGAAACATCACGACTGTTACCCCGGAAGCGGGTCTGCTCTTGGTTGACAGCGAGAAAATCCCCGAGACATCGTCCGTACCTGGGTACGACGCCATCGCGACTTCATTTCTTGGTCGTAATTTCCCTTTTCTGGTTTTGTTTCTGACTGCCATCATTATGGCGAAGAGATCACCCACCGGGATGACCAGAGCTGGTCCTTGAGCTCAACGCCCGATACGGCAACGGCACTGGTTTGACAGGTCTGGGCCCGGCACTGCAACCGAGCCGCGGTGGGATTCATGAACTTGCCGTGTAGCCACGAGTTATATAACGACAGAGGAGATTAGGAGCCTGCGGACATGGACCTCAATCGCTATCAACTGAGGCGTTTCTTTGGAACTCGTTGATCACCGACGACGATGCGCAATGCACGATGCAATCACGGTAAGAAGCGTCTCTTCGGAACTCGAGCGATCCGTGGCAAAGATTCAATAGCAGTCTTTCTATGGTTCGCGAACGCACCGTTTTGACGAGTGAATGAAACTTGTTCCTGGCAATCTCGCTGAGCCCGCCGAGCACCTGGCGGATAGCAAAGCTGTCTTATACGTGGGTCATCGGAACTATATCAACAACCTCGCCACCATGATGAACATCGACCTGGGACGTCGAGGGAACTCGACGCGTCAAGTGACCAACGATATATCTATATCAATGTAACTTACTACAGCGTATCCAACGCTGCATGCCCAGCGGCTCGTCAGATTCGGAGCGCAACAGCCGAGACATTCATGATGACATAAACTCGAGACGAAGGCTGTATGGTTCACGGCGTGGGGGTACATTGTTCGATGGTGGCAAACATGATAGAGGAGCATTATTGTTCTTTGGTACTCCCGTCTCATTTTAAGATTGGGCAAATTTACCGCTTCATTTCATACAGAATAGACAGTCTTCCTAATGCCAATATCTTGCGACTAGCAGTGCGTACTCTGTGGTGTGGCCATTGACGACAGTCGCTGGAGAGCCCAGCTGAAGTGACAAGGTCGCAGGAAATGGTCGCGATGGCAGATCTTCCTAAAGTGGCAACCCTCTTGCCGAATGGGTTGCTGAAGCCCAGATCAATTATTTCTGCTCTGGAGCATGGGACAACAAGTGTGCCACGATCCATCGTCCGGGACCGCAAGGAGGCTTGGTGTGCTGCCTCGAGCATACGTGAGGCGACTAATCGCAACAGTCCACGAGGCAAAGAGATCAGAGCCGACGGCTCTGACAACTTCTCCATGGCGGCAGCCCGGCCACAAGAAGCAGCATGACGAGTTCGATGCGTCACGACCAGTGCCAGCCACCTCGAGCAAGTGTGTCGAGTGTTCAGCTGGCTCCCTCACATGAGCCGTGACCCTGCGTTAGTATCAAGATGAAGAAGGGCATTTCCTTGCGAGTTTGGTCGTCGCACGACATGGTCTGGCAGTTGAGGGTGTGCGGCATATAACAACCCTCGCTGGGGAACCGCCTCCTTCTTTCTACCGACGGCCTGCTGGGCTACAAGGAAGGCTATGTAAGCTGGTCACGGGGCCTGATAGGCGGGACTGTCTTCGGCCTCAGCTGTGAAAACGTATCCATTTTGTCCGGGCAGTCCAATCGCGGCGGCGCTCTCCTAGAGCCTCATTCGTAATGTTCCAGAGCGGGCCACCGAAGAATACCTTGGCACACTTCCCTGTATGCAATGCCGAGAGGCTTGGCCCGTGGCTGGCCACTCAGATTCTCGGCGAGATTCTCTACAGCGTTGCAGCATGGCGTGCCCTGGTGTTGATGCCTTTGCTCCTGGCTGTGGACAGTGTCATGTTAAGTGAGCATCCGATGGAGACACTGCAACCTAGGAGTAGACGACTCGCTTGACCGCGAAAGCGTCGATACTATCTGATACATGTAATATAGTAGGGAAGCATCGCAGAATCCGATGACCGCCGAAGGCCACGCTGCAGTCGAGGTCGCTTTTCGTCATACACACAGACATCATCGAGTACAAGGTAGGTAAACCCCCACAGCGCAGGGCGCATATAGCCTCAATACGGCCCTGCGCAAGTGCGGTTTACGTGCATGGAAGCGAGCAGCGTCCGATGACTGAAATAGTGTATGTGCCTAGTATAACCCACCGGCGCCCGAGGCCCCAGCGGCTCCGTGGTCGGCAGCCCGAAAGAGGGATCCTCTCTGGCGCTGGCCGTGTAGGAAAAAGCCGTGGCATTTCCCATCAAGCGCATCACGCGGGAAAACGTCTTGAAGCGCTTCCTGACTCGGTGGGTTGTCAGTGATATATTACGTGCATACGCGATGGAACGCCAGACGAGGTGGCGAAATGCCGCCGTGCCTACAGTAGATACTGGAAACGAGCGGCGATGGGAGGGGCGATCTGATCTTATCTGATCTGAGATGCCGGGCGACCCTCCGTAGCAGGAGCTTGTCTACTGCAGGCAGAGAGAGTCGATGAAATAGACCAAGTTGCGTAGCTGAAGGTATGATTGCACGCCGTCGCGAGTTGCGAAGCAGGCTAAGAACGGGCGGGAATGGCGGTGAGGGCGGTCCAAGAGAAAGCGAGTGACAAATGAGATAGCAGGGTGAGACAGCCGTGACTGTGGCGCACCACCCACGTTTCTTCCCCCGCCGTCTCAACGGCGCTGCGGCTCGCAAGACACCCACCCCAAGCTTGAAGAAGGCCCTCTGACTAACAGTAGCGGCACTACTGAGGCAGGAGTAGGGAGTTTGTCGGACCGTGGTCCTGGGAGCTCCTCGGACACTATATCATCGACTATCTGGAGCCATCGTGGGCACTCATCGCAGGTCCAGTCAGCGACAAGAGCAACCCCGTTAACACTGCAAGCCTGCATGAGATGCTGCCGTCGGCACGTAGCCGTCATGGTGAAAGAATGGTGGCGTCCAACAAGCGTGGTTCTGCTACAAGCTGTTTCCTGCAGCCTACGATAGCCGCATATACTGGCACCTCGAAGCTGCCAGCAGATGAACGCGAGAGATACAGGGCCTTGTAGGAGGTTGGGACACTTTGTAACATCACTGGTTCACATTGCGAGCGTCTCTAGCTAATGGTGAGGTAGCTTGCTAGCTTTACCTGGCTGAGAGGCTGAAAGACCGCTATGCACATATCTCCCGATGGCTTCTTGTACGATATGCCTGATGCTGGCTGGGCTGAGGGGCCCAGCCGTTTTGCCTCCAGGAAACGAAACCCACTGTCTTGCATCGTGCATATGGGCTGGTCTTGCCTTGCTGTCTCACTTTGATGAAGTCTGCGGTCCTGGCATCGTCAGCGGCAACTCGACTGCTAACGACCACGCCATGGTACGGAGACTGCATCGTACATAGCTGGCTGCGTTTGATGCACGTCAGCCTGCTCCATGTGGTGTTGTCGCACCACTCACGACCTGTGCTATGGTGTTGGCGTTTGTTTGCATTCTCCGTGGCTGACCCCGACGAAGATACTAAACCAGGTACCTTACCTAAGGTATTTCCATCCAGCTATCCCCAGTCATGTCCGTCGTCGCATGAGCAAGCCCTCGTATACCCCAGCGTAGAATACCAAAATTATCTGCGCTCAGATGTGATGCCCTGCCGGGACCTGCACCAGCAAGCCAGCCAGCCAGCCAGCCTGGCAGGGAAACGTACATACATACATACATATATACAGTAAGTACTGTAGCACTGTAGCACTCGATAGACGCCAGGATCGACTGACCCCGCGGCTGGCAACCAGGGAATAGCTGCACAGCACGGGCTTCTATTATAGCATCTGCAGACTCACACAGGGCCGGACGCGAATGTGCATCCGCAACCCGCTGAAGCGAGCGCACAAGCGAGCACCTGGGCGGCTGTCAGAGATAGCTGGATGGCCATTATTTTTGGGCGTGCAGCCGGAACTTTTATCCCCGAGCGAAAACTACTTACTTCACACGAGAAGAAGCGCGATGGGGCGGGCCTTGGTGCTGCAATGAGACGGTGGACTCGACGCAGGTACTTACTTGCCTTTACTTGTGGGTAGGTAGCCCTTGGTGTTGTTCCATGGAAACTGCTATATCGGGATCTCGTGAAATGAAGTCTGGTGGTGTAGCAGTGACCTCGAGGCCAGGCAAAGCACGCCGAGTCCGTTGCACTGTGTCTCTGATCAATTTCGGGTTGGAGGTGAGATGGGCGAGGTGAGGTGAGGTGAGGTGAGGATGAGCAGGCGGCCCTGAGCAGCCAGCCCGGATCTGCCGTGCCGCTCGATTGCTGCTTTGCCCCGAACACGCATGCACTAGACTTGGTGTGCGAAGTCATGTGGTCGTCTGGAGTGTCCGCTAGCATGCGCAGATTACGGCTGGGCCTTAGAAGGTGGTGTAGCCATGATGACATGACGGCGATGGCTTTTTCATGGGGTGAGGAGATAAGAGGTACATTAGGAAGTAGGTAATCACTGGTTCACTTGATTCACATACTACATACCTACAGTGTTTAGCTGCGCCTTGATGCGGTCGAGATGCCGGACATCGAAGAAGGAATCACGGCACGCCGAAGATTCGCATCGCATTAACCATAGTTTTAACTCTCTGGATGGCGTGGATGGAATGTCATGAGGTCTGGTAGCGACGTCCCTAAGATTGCGGAGATATTGACCTCCAGGAGGCTTAGCCTAACGTTACACACTTACTACGTACACTAGGTAGATACATATGTAGCCACATCGCGGGGTGAGCTATCTTGCGAAAAGAAGCAATCCGAAAACTGGGCTTACTGGGCAGATGACAAGGCTCGAGATTGTCTCACTTCGCAAGCCTCGACCGAAGCAGCTGGTTAAATCGATACGTACCTATCTCATACATATGTAGTATGCAGTAACATATCAGACAGAAACATGGTACTTGAGCCTGCCACCGATGAAAAACGTGGTCATGGACTGGTGGTGGTGATGATGATCCATACGGTGTATCAACCGTCAGCTAATTTCTTCAGTCTCAGTTTCAGAAGCAATGCAAAAATTTCAAAAAAAGTACCATGATTTCGGGCGATAAGCAGCAAACCTTGAAAAGTTGTCTCGTCATGAGATCGTCTGGCATTGAAATTGCTCTGCCTGCAAACCTCACGGCTGTCACGCCACCATGACTGATGAGAGAGACAGCGATTCCCACAGCACGGAGCCGGGAAATGACGAGCGTTGGACTAAAGAAAAATGAAAAAAACCATGAACCCCTGACCTAGCAGTCCACCCACCCTGATTCCCCAGCTTGCGGAAACTACTGGGATGGCCTGGCGATGAGCCGGCCAGTCAGGTGGCAGAAGTTGGGCGAAAAACCTCCGAAGCAGAGGAAGGGTTTGTTTCAAGATGCTGACCGTATCCTCTGAAATTGTGATGATTAATTCGCCCATGGCAGATCCCCATCACGCCCATCATGGACATTTGCGATGTCGCCTCGGCTGTTGTCGGTCAAGGAGGAAGAGTGCACACAGTACAGCGCATTTGTGCTGGTCGGCGTCAGCTAAGAACAACGGTTTTCTGCTATGCACACGATAGCTTTGCGCTGCATTGCCACGTTGATCTACCTACCCTACATATGTAGTGCATTCGGTTTATGTATGTATTCGTCGTCAAGGTGACATCGTGGATAGAGAGCGCCTGGTGGTTTGAAACCAAGTTATTGTTACCAGCGAAATGCGACCGCGCAAGATCGCAAGGTGTCTCGTGCTCTTCGTTGCTAATTTCAAGCTCCCGAAGCCCAGAGCGGTAGATGATTCAGATGGGCTCGACGGGATGACGGCCACTATCGTGATTGGCTTCCGCTCACCGCTTTACCCCGTGAAGGAGTCGACAGTGTGGCCCGAGAGACTGGGGCTGAACGGTTAACCGCCAAGGCACGCCGCCGGTTTCTTTTGGTTCTCTCGACAGCTCTTGACACCAAGTCTGACAAGTGAGGCGAAGCTGGCCTTCTGGAAATGCGGGTTGGAAACTTGGGCCGAGACCTGGGCCAATCGAGAGGGCACACGGTTGTATTCACTGGTTTCAAGTTCGTGATGACAGCTTCTGTGCCTGTGCAGGAATCTCAGCCCTTTGAGATGGAGGGTGTGTGCCCTGCCCTGCCCTGCTGATACGATAGACCGTAAGCTTCCAGAGTCAGATGTAGCCAATAGTCGCTGCCCTACATAGTGCCCTACATAGTATGAGTAAAGTAAGTACTATGAGAAAGCGCACGGCAAAGCTCCTGAGCGGCGTGCTGTCTATGTTCCGGGCCCGAGCCTTGCTATCGCTGACGCAGGCTATGTATGTACATACATACCTGCTACATACCTAAGTAACCTACTTCTCAAGTGCCTCCACGTTCCAGCGGTTGACTTCTTGCGCTATCTTCTATAGCGCATGGACAGGTCTCATGGTAAAACGAGCCCGTAGATACACTACTAGATGTAAGTGTCAACATGGCTCAGCCGCACATTGACATCTTTTCATGCATGCGTATCTCAGTCCAACGAGTGCATCGCATGGTAACGCCCGAGACATGGCAGGTGGGAGGCTGGTATAGGCTTGTAGCTGATTATGGTCTCGGCTGCATGGTCTATCACGGTTTATCGCGCATCGTCGAAGTGGTTGCAGGCCGCTAGTCACGATATGGTCTGCAGCAAGCACGATAGTGAGGAGAATCCAGACTGATGTGCCTGGGCCAAGGCCACCGTCTCGAACCGGATCACTGGATCTTCAGAGCCCACTCACACGGGAGGGCACGTTTCTCCCACGCTACTGCTGCTCTTGCGAGAGCTGATCAATGAGGTCCTCTGAATTGGCAGCACATGCAGGCGAGCGGTATCTAATCATAATCATCATTCTCCAGACCGAGACCAGGCACCAGACAGCCAGGTTATGTTTCGGCGCAGAGTGGGCGGAGAGTTGGATAGGTGAGGACGGGGTTGCGATTCGCCACAACCCCTCCTCACTTCCTCCCTCTACGAAGCTCTCGAACAGCTCCATGCCCAGTCTTGCCCAGTCCGGAGCCTGTCCACTCCACTTGCTGGCACAGAGAGAGAGGATGAGCTCAGCTTCTGCCTCATGATTCGCTGGTCTGGCCCATCTGTCCCTCGCGTACCTGAGTCTAGTTGATGCCCTACAAGAGAGCCCAGTCCCGATGCAGATTGCCAACCCATTGAAGACTGCAGGAGGTCTCACAAAGGCCGCGAACACATGGCACCTCTCAGGCCTGGTTCCTGAAGGCCATTGTGACGAGTGGCTCGGAGTTCTGCATTCCTAGTCAATATGGCCTTTGCATTGGGCCCGGCAGAGAGAAACGACGAACACCGCAACAGACTCAAGTGAGCTGTCAAAGGTGGCTTGCCACGGAAAGACAGGCTGGAACACGGTATGAAGTGACCTCCAGCGTGTACGGTGCAGCTTGTCTTGCGTACCTCACCTTTCATCCCTGGATCTTCACATCATCAGTCCCCAGGGCCCATGCTCGGCCCATGTCTCTCGTCCTCCGGTACTAAGACACTAAGACAGAACCCATGATCCACGAGAAAACGAGGGACCTGGGTACGAACCACAATAGCATCCTGCAGGTACATGAATACAGTACAGTACCTGAATACACACCTCCATTTCCTACTACATTAGGTATGTATATATGTACCATCCACGTTATCCGAAGGGCACCACTTTGCAGACCTCGCCCGTGAAAACCCCTGTCGTGACCATTTTAGTTGCTTTTTTGACAGTGCATGTCCGATCACAGTCCGCTGCGATCGCCCGTCCATATCCCGTCAATGATCTCCTGGATGGATGCCATGGTTTGTAATAAGAGAGCTTCGAAACAGCTTGCTTCCCACCCTCCAAACCTCCCAAGAACTCGACCACTTCCCACCTTCCTTGGCGGTCTGTTGCGGCTCATGAGCTGGTCTCCGTGATAGTAGACGCGGCCGAGTACTTCATCGTCCGTCTCCCCCGCGAGCAGCCACACCTCGCCTTTTCTACGAATATAATACTTGCAGCTTGCGTCCTGCAGGTCCATCCCCACCAAAGCCAAGCAGACACAACCTCATACATCACCCACCCTTCCGCTGCTCGACGTCCTGTCCTGCAGGCTGCTGCAAGGTGTGGCCCTCCTTCCAGCCTGGTCGATGTCCTCATATGAGGCGGGCATATCAAGCTCCCGTCCCCCTCACGCATAACAAGCTGTGCACGGTGATATCTGCCGGCCTATCCCAAACCTTCATCCCACCTCTTCACGCCTTATTCAATAGAACTCGTGCTCTTATTATATGGGATCAGACACTCATATAACCATCGTCACTCGTTTCGGTGCAGTTTCTGCCAAGAACTCTCGTCCCAAAGTCGGTGGTCAATCTGTCAACCGCCTTGACGGTATTATCTCCAGTCGGATAGCTTGTTCCCGGCTCGCCTTTCAGGCCACTCACTGTCGGTAAGCATAATCAATTTCCCAATTGTAAGTCTTTGGATTTGGGAGATGGGTGCTGCACATCGAATTTGTCTGCCCGTGGCGGAAGAGGCCTATGCGCTTGCTCTATATGGTGACGACCTCACGAATGTCATGGTTTTCTTTAACCAAACCACCACCACTATTTATTCAGTCGGCAATGGCGTCAATGGGAAGTCTTAGTGCGAGGAATTCCACTATATCAAGAGCCCGGCGGCGACCTCCTGAAGAAACATCACTTCTTAGAGCCGTACCGGAGCGTGAGAGCTTGAATGGTGGATCTACCGAGGGAGACGAACGAGGCACCAGGCTCTCGAAATCACCACAAGTTTTGCCACTGGAGAGGTTCAATGGTCCGTTACGAGGATGAACATTTCGTAGGAACACTCGTGGTGTCGTCTCATAAACTAACATTTGAGTGCAGGGCCCTTGGGATTGCTCGTGTCTGCCAGCTCACCAAAGAAAGCAGAGAAAGCACCACTCTCACCAAATATTCCGACGATAGAGACAAATGTACCACCAGGGCCACCGTCAGCAGGCACCGATACACTTGGCCCATTGCCTGTGACACCCGTCTCTCCACCTCGTCCCCAGCAGACGACTCAAACTATCACTTCTATCTTGTCCACGGGGACTGCTATAACTGCAACGGTCCAGTCTGATACTGATACGACCACCGCTTTTGTCACTACTTCTCTTGTTTCGGCTTCTAGCCCTTTCACGACCTCGACGACTTCGCCTCTTCCTTTCACGACTATCGCTACGACTTCTTTGTTGGTCACCGAGCCATCTCCAATTACATTTCTATCTACATTGGATCTTTCGTCTACTGTTTTGAGCACGTCGAATGAAGAGGCTGGATCTGCGACTAACACTCCTACGGCCTTTCTCATATCACCAACTATGTCTAGCGGTAGTACCAGCGGCTCAGATGCCGACGGTGACAGCAGCCAGAGCAACGAAACGTTGATTATTATCCTTAGTTCGGTTCTGAGCTTTGTGGGGGTAGCTCTGATCGTGGCGGCGGCATACTTCTGCACCAAGAGCCGACGGAGGAGACCGGCATTATTTAGGAGAGGCGTCACCCCGATCGGCGACGACGAGATCGCGACCTGGAAGATGGGGCGAAACGAGGAGAAGGAAGCCGCCGACCGATACACGAGGCGGCCCACACACACGCCGAATGCCTCGACATCGACTAGGAAGGCCCCGAGCGTGATCCAGTATCACAACGGCGGGAGGGTGTCTCTGGAAGCCGCCGCGGCGGCGTCGCCGAGGTCGTTCCTCAACCACAAGTACAGCATGGACCTGCCGCGGACGCCCGAGGCGGCGGTCCTGGCGGTCGCGCCGAATGCGCGGTCGGGCTTGACGGATGACACGGTCCCGGGCGACGACCCTTTCGTCACGATACCGAAGCGGCAGCCGTCACGCCTTTATAAGTTACCGCAATCGCCCAGCTCCCCTCAGCGAACGAGGGGATCGCGTAGCAGCAGCCTCAAGAGCTATACGGAAGCATGGCAGGGCAACGTCGAGACGCCGTCGTCCAAGCCGGGCAGCAGCTCTGGGCCTCAGAGCCACTCACGGATCTACTCGTCGTCCTCGATACCCCCGCGGCTCTCGTTCACTGATCTTGATCATGATCAGACGTTTACCGGCCTGTCGCCGCCGCCGTCGCGGCGGACAGCGGAGCATGCTATGATTGGCCAAGCCTTTGGCTGAGCGGATGAGAAGAGATTTACTCAGCTCAAACCCTTATCGCGTGCGTTTCTTACTGCAGCAGAGGCCATCTCTGGAGTTTGCACATCGTTGGCACCAGCAAGTCCACCCCTGGCATGGGCTGGGCGATGCAGTGCACATTAGGCCAAAAGAGTATTCACAGTCGGTCAAGTGAATAGTGGTTCGCTCATATGGCCACAGACACCGTGGGCTTATGTGCCACACCGTACGGCTCAAAGGCCAGGTCATTTGGACTGAAGCTGGTGTGCTTTCACGTGCCTGTGCGCAGCGGAGGAAAACGTTTCCAGGAAGCATTTGCTGGAAGTGTGGCCGGAGAGTATACTGGGCTCTTCTACTCTCTATGATTCTAGACAGGCTTGCCTGTCTACCTATCGCACGAGAAGCAAAGACGCCCAGCCTCTTCAACATGAAGGCAGAAACACATTTCACCACCATCACCACCTTATCTACCTTTCCACCTCGGCTTTTCGCCCATCTCGAGTGCCACTCCGTATCCCACGAGGACGGCCTATCCTATATTTTCTTCTTCCCATCCATCTTTTTTGAGGATTTAACGGTACGCCAGAATGTGCGACGCGGAGGATATACCCAATGAGCTATTCTGTCATTTCAGTGCTATATTCAGACCAGAGCCCACGGGCCTTTTCTTCATTTTTTTCTTTGTCATCTCTACTTTCTACGTCTATATATATATACGCTTACGCACATACACATTTTTGGATGGCGCGGGATATGTTTTGTCATCGGCTGGGAAGGCCGGATGATGTGCTTCTATGCACCGTATGAGATACTAGGACGATGGGACGAATTGAGCAAATAGTGGACAGGGGAAAGAACACGCTGGCAGCACGTGTACGCCGCTCATCTCGTATTGCATGGCATCTTCGCCCCTTCTGATGCGGACTCCATTGCAGCGCGATGGCTTGGAGCATCACCTGAACTGGGCTCGGAAGAGATGGAAATCAATCGAGATTACCGCCGCCCCCCCCCCCCCCACCCGGCCTACACCCCAGCGCACCGCCTCCCCCAGGTCAGCGTGGTCCCCTACGTCCCACGAGTGCTCCACCCCACCGCATATAGTGCACCTGCGTAGCGTGGTCGCATAAG